>NDGM011250851.1:0-10007 GCA_002564305.1 Octomys mimax
CCCCTATGGGCACCCTCTCTCTTCTGCATGCCCCAAGCCTGCGGCCACACCAGGGTGTGGCTGCTCTGTGCAAGGCAGCCCACGGAAGGAGCTGTTATAACTCCAGGGCAGCAGACTTGCCTGGCTTCTGAAAGCCTCCATTTTCTTTTTCCCCTTCTAAACTTTCCTTTGCTTGTCCCCTACACAACCATTAGTGCTGTGTAAGACCTCCTAGTACCCAAGTTCTGCTAGGATTGCACTTCCTAAGCTCTTGGGGCTGGATGGGACCATGTGACTAGCTCCAGCCAATGAGCTGTAAGCAGAAGTGAAAGGAGCCCTGATAGGCCAGGGCATCTAACTGTCCATACAGGACCCTCCAGGGCTTTCTGTGAAGAACCGCTTAAGGTGGTGGCTGTTCTAAGAGTGCTTCTGCTGGCTTGCATGGGCACATCACAAATGGGAGATACAGATGCACATAATGGTATTTTTTTTTTAAATTTAGTTCATACAGGGTCTACAGGGTCTCACTACACAGATTGGGCTTGTAGTGATCCTCCTGTTTTCAGCTTCCAAAGTGCTGAGATTACAGGCATGCTCCACCATGCTGTCTCAATCATCATCTCAGCATGCCCCAGGGACAAGGCTAGCACAACACGATGGGGATCGAACCCCAGTCCCTGCACCTGCCTAAGCAGGCACTTTAATCCACTGGGCTATCTGGCTGCCCCCCTCACTATATTTTAAATCCCATGCCAGTGTTGGTGCCAGGATTTGCCTACATTTGCTACCTGGACTAATATGTTCCCTCCATCCAGAAAAAACACAATCTTCTTGAGAAGGGCAGGTTTTGAAGAAGATCAAGAGGATAATATCCAGGAGCCCTGGAATACCCTTCTCCCCTCTGCTAACAGGGTTGCTTTCCATGGTCACCAAAAATGTGAGGAACCTCCCTTTGGGAACCTGAAGGTCAGGGGCAGGACAAATCCGGTGCCCATCCCCTTGTGCAACTCATCCATAGAAGGGAGGCATCGTCAGCAGCTGGGTGGGGATAGGCTGTGGGGCAGGGGTGGGGAGATGGCATGCAGACCTGCCCCAGAAAGACAGAAAGAAGAGGACAATGAGGCCTGAGCATCAAGGAGCATCTTTCCCCCTTAATAGTCTTTGTTAGCTGTTTATCAAGAGTCACTGTCCCTTAGCCCACATATTTGGGCTTCAGTGTGCAGAAACACAGGCCAATGACAAGTGTCAGCAGAACTCAATCCAAAGAAATTCTTTAAATCTCAGCGTCACTTTGCTGTGGAAGATACCAGCTTTGTTCCTCTCAGTATCTTTCATGGAATCATAATTTCTTCAAAAATTGTTGTCTACCTTTCTTCTTTCTTTTTTTTATACAGGGTCTCCTGTGGAGCTCAGACTCATAGAGATGCTCCTTATCTCAGCCTTCCCAGGGCTGGGATTACAGGTATGTGCTACCATGGCCAGCAACCAGTTTCCGTGAGCAACACAGCACACCTGGGGTTCCCAAGCCAACAGGACATGCGGTACTAGGGATCAAACTTGGGACCTTGTGCTTGCCAGATAGGCACTTATGCCACTGAGCCATCTCCCCAGCCCTCTACCTGCTTTCTTGATTTAGCCAATGCAGACTCAGAGTTGCAACCCCCGGGGAGACAATGATGCTCTGGTGACATGAATTCATAGATGAATTTGCAGTTGAGGCTTCGTCCAAGCTCTTGGAAACCATGGTGGTTTTCTCCTCATACCTACATCCTTCCCAGATGATGGACAAGGGCAAAGCCGGCGAGTGTCTCAGTGGAGCGTGACCCTGCTGCTCGTCTGCCCCCCTGCCCCTGCAGCTACAGCTTCATGATTCTCCCCAGCACTCTTTCCCTTCCTTTGCTCCTTCCAAACAGGATTGAACCCGGGCCTAAGCATGGACTCTACCACTGAGCTCCATCCCCATCCTGTTTTCGTTCTTTAATCCAATTCTCCCTTCCTAGAGTGGCAGGTCTTACACTTCCTGTTCGATGTGCAACAAACACTCATAAAATCCCTTCGCTGCTCTCATCTAGAGACCCAAAACTGCACTGCATGTGTCCTAATCCTTAAGGAATTCCATCTACAGGGGGAAGGATAGTAATGTGAGAAATAAAGTTGAAAGTCAAGAGATGAATTTTAAGTGCTAGGACAGCGAGTCAGAGAGGGTGCAGGAGCCCTCACCCATGTGAAAGTCAACAAACTGGAGGCCGGGGTAAGCGGGCAGGCAGTGGGCAGAGCAAAGAGAGAATTCCCTCTCCACACCACAAAGACACACACCAGCAGCAGCAGCAGCAGCAGCAGCAGCAGCAGCAGCAGCAGCAGCAGCAGCCAGAAGAGCAGAAAGTGTGAGAGAGATGCACAGAGAGCTCGGCGGGGCCTGCAGAGAAGGCAGAGTGGCTGGGGATGAATGGCAGAGAGATGCTGTGGCCAGCAGTAGATTAGCTGGGAAATGGAGGGGGCAAGGGCGAGTCCCCCAGGGCCCAGTCACCATGGCAACGGTGATGTGCACCGGCTGAGAGACGCTGGAGAGGTTTCAGCGGAAGAACCCTGGGTTCAGCTTCTGCACGGCTGGGGAGGAGACAGAAGCGGTTCTGTGAGCCGGGCAGGCGCGCAGAGCCATTCTGTGTGCTTGTTTGTGTAGCTGCATGTTTATTTGTGTGAAGTAGAACTTGAAGAGCGTAGGTGGCCCCCAGAAGACAGGGACTGGAGCAAAGCACAGTAAGGGGAAGCACCTGGTTTCTTCCTGGATTAGGGCCAAGGTGGGCAATGTTGGGGAGGGAGAGACCATAAGGCATTTGGTCAGAGGGAGAGAGAAACCAGCAAGGAGAGGAGATAACCCAGCTGAGGGGGGAGACAGCACACCTAAGTGGGAGATATTGTGAAGTGGGGGTGGCTGAAGGACTCTGGAAAAGCACAATGTCCAGTGGTATATTTCTAAGTAATTAGCAGCAGGCACCACACAACAATGTTACTTTTCTCCATTTCCCACCAACCTCACCAAAAGTGGCTTTCGGTTGGTGGGTATCAGCGTGGGAACAACTTTGAAGTATGAGACTTCAGTTGGAGCTGGAGAAGTAAAAGTGGGTGTCTGTGGTGGTAAAGGTATGGTAGGGAGTTACTGGAGATGGAGGCAGGGTTTGCTTCATAAATGGAAAGGGGCTCAAGCCAAATTTATTTAATAAAAAAAAAGCATAAAGGAGGAGGTGAAAAATCCATCCAGCTTTCCCAATCCTCTATAACCACACAGTAAGACCTTGTCCACACTTACTTCAAAATATCTCAGTATAGCTATAAGCTATATGTCTGTGGACAATGACTTTAAGTGATGCCCAAGGTATGGGAGGGACCCCACATTTTGCAAGTTGCTATGATGCCTTACGTGTAGATGTCTCCCTAGAGCCTTGTGTACTCAGAAATGAAGCTCTCGGTGTAACTGGACTCTGCTATGTGATGCTGGATCAGTCCACAGATTGGTTCAGTGTAATTCTGGCTGTAGGTGATGGATTTACGAAAGAGAGAAGGCTCACCCTGGGTGTGGGTGGCGCCAGCCAATAAGCTCACAGCCTGTATACGGATAAAGGGAAGGAAGGAAGTCTTCTGCTTTCTGCCCGCCCTGCCACGGACTGTGTCCTCTCTGCTATGCTTCTCTGCTGCACCTTCTTGCCTAGGAACCAGGCAGCTGTGCACTGGAACCTCGATAAAAACTTTCTTTCCTACTTTAACTTGTAGGTATCGGGTATTTTATCCTCACAATAAGAAAGTAACTAAGACAGTTGCTTTCTAAGATTTTCCTGGAGAATTTGGTAATCAAGAACTGCTGAAAGTAGTTTTTAATTGGTGAACTGGGTGGTGGTAATAGTAGGTCGGTGGCTAGAAAGATGTACACAGGCATGTTTCTATACTTACAAAAAAGCAGCCTCAGAGCTTTAGGTTTAGAACTCGGGTCCTATCCTCTCTTCCCCTTTCTCCAGCTTCCTCTGCCACACTGAGCAGAAGATTCTGTCACCTGACCAGATGCACAGGTTCATGGATTCAGCTACCGGAGTCATGTAGCAGTCACCTTGGGGGAGCCTAAGTGAAGGTGCCGCTATAGGAAAGACGGTACCCACCACTATAGCTTGGATCTGCAATGTCCTCCAAAGTCCCACAGGTTAGAGGTGTGGACCTCGGTGCTATTGGGAGGTGGTAGAACTTTGAAGAGGCGGGGCTTAGTGGGAGGAAGTTAGGTCATTGGGGGGGTGCCCTACCAGAACCACAACGCCTGCTTGCTTTGCTTCCTAGAGGGCATGAGGCAAACAGCTGTCCTCTGCCACGAGCTTCCACCATAACACACTGCTTGCCACAGGCTCAAAATCAACAGGCCAAAGGACCATGAATGGAGACCCTGGCCCTATGAACCAAAGTAAGCCTTTTGTCTTTACAAGCATTTGTTGCAGGTACTTCTGACAGCAATAGGAAGCTGACTGACACATACGCACCCTGTATGTACACCGTTCATTTCTCCCCTAAGCAACCGCCTCCAGGTGGTGGCTGGAGGAGCCCTGCGCCATGCCACGATTCAAGGAGTCGAGTTCCACCCGCCTGTCTTTTGCTCAGTTACCTCACTGAACATCGCTCTTGTTTGCAAGGTCAGACCTGAGTGACGGGTGTTTCCACTTGTTTTCTTATAGGAAGTTATAAGGAAAAAAATGTAGGGGCTTAGGTTGTCTTTTAAATCATAGCATGGGGTGTTTAAAAAAAAAATTTATTTATGTATTTGTTAGATACAGGATCTCCCTATGCTGTTCGGACTTCTAGTGATCCTCCTGTCTCAGCTTCCCCAGATCTGGGATTACAGCTAGGACTGTGTCTGTAACCATGCCTGGTTTGGGGGCTGGCATTGAGGGCATGGAGTTCCAGGGCTGCCACTGCATGAAGTACTGGGAATCGAACTCAGGTCTTATATGGGTCGTTATACTTACTTGCCAGGCATGCACTTAGACTGCCAAGCTATCTCCCCAGCCCCTAGCCCAAGTCTTAAGTTGTCCTCAGAGCTGGATAAACTGGGCCATCTCCTGCTGCTCACATCTTACTGACTTCAAGCTTTATGACAGATCCACTCTGGGTGGATGGAATCAAGGAATGGAGATTCCTGTCTATCGGGACTTGTATTGCCCTAACTCCAGGGCAGAGCGGATGGTGGGTGCTCTGCCTAAGAGGACAGAGAGGATCAACCTCCCTCCCAAGAGCAGCCTGAAGCTAGATTTTGTGCCTACTTGTTTTTTTATTTTTTTATTCAGTACAGGGTCTCGCTACGCAGCTCGGACTCATAGTGATTCTCCAGTTTTCAGCCTCCGCAGCGCTGGTATCACAGGTGTGAGCCACCACACCCGGTTTACATGCCTGGCATGGCCCGTAGTGCAGGGGAGCGAACCCCAGTCCCTATGCTTGCTTAAGCAGGCACTTAGTCCTCTGAGCTAACTCGCTGGCCTTTTGTGCCTACTTGTTAGTAGACACTTGTACGCGCAGCAGACGTGGCCTCAGAACTGTCCTCACTGCAGGTTAACCTATCCATTGCAGACGTGTCGGAGACTTGGCCACCCTGACCATGGGGAGATGAACATCAGTCTGGATTCTTCAGAATGTACGAATCATTTCAGACATAAATCCAGACGTCCTGAGCCAGGCTCTCTACACCTCCCCAGGTGACTCGAGAGGAAGCAAGTGTCTAGGCACCTTCCTTGGCCAGGACCTACCGCCCTCCTTTGCCTTCCAGCTGTGACTACGGAATAGTGATATCACTTCCAAAGGGCACACACAGCACTGAAAGAAGGGTAGGATTTCAACAGAGAAATAGGCTTCATTCACGCCCTGGCCCGTTGGAATCGGGAATGTTTCCAGCACCTGTGCTGGGAATAAATCCCTGCGGCTCCTTCCTTTCCTCTGAGTTGCACCCACTTTCTTTTAAAGCTCAGGGACGTTGCCTGATATATCTTATAGGACACTAAACCCAAAGGTTCCTAACTCTTTCGAGCTTTGTTTCTCCCCCTAGTTGTAAAAGGAAGTTGCTTTTGCCTGAAGACCTCTAAAGGGCTGGGCACAGGCCTTAGTGATGTGAGTCGGCGAGTCTCGGGAGGTGGGAAGGGGGTGGTGGAGTGGCCCCCACTTTGCCTTGCGCTCCTGGCTGGCCCCAGGGCGTGGCAGGGGGGTCCGGGTTCAGCTCCTCACTGCCAGGTCCAGGCTCTGGTTTCCGTCCCACGGCCTAGGCCAGAGGGCGGTGTAGCAGCGCCACCGTGTGGCCGCGCGACATCAAAGCGCCGCCGCTCTTCAGCGTCCCTGGCGGGTGCCGCACGTGTAACCAGGTGGCCCAGACACCTCGCTGCATCACCCTCTGTTTTTCTTGCACTGTCCCTAGCTGAGCTGTTAGCAGCACCTGGTATAGAGTGGAGCAAGCAGCCTGTGCCTTTCTTCACACTCCCGGGGCCGAGCGGCGCAGAGGGCGCCTGAGCCAGGGTCTCCACCCCTCGAGGGTCCTAGCGCTTTGGCCTTGCACAAACACGCAATCCCTGTGCTACCTCCCTCCCCCAAAAGGTTGGAGTCTTCCTAGGCACTACGTCGCCCCCTCCTGGAACCCAGGCTCAGGTTTACTTTGAATCTGGGCTGGGGCTTGGGCAGCTCCCCAGGAGGGTGCCCAGGTGGGCACTACTAAAGATGAGAGGAAGGAGGATGCGCCTGCACCGCCACAGCAGGCCCTGCCTTTGGGCACCCTGGCAGCTCCACCTAGGCGGGGCGCAGGGCCCAGGCCTGACTCAGGAATCACCCCGCAGGTCTCTGCTAGCATCCAGACCCTGGGGTTTCTAGGGTTTAGCCTCTGCCGTCAGGGAGGCTAGAGGAGGGTGGATAATCCCGTAACATCCCTCTTATTTTGCCACCCCCGCCCCGCTTGCTCACAGAAGCTCAGCTCCTACTTAATGGCCTTGCCCTGGGTCAGGCACTGTACTAACTCTTAACCTCACAGGCCATGAAAGGGCCCGGTGACTTGAGAGTCACTCGGTAAGTAATAGGCCCGAATCCAAATCTGTCTCCTAGTGCACCCCTGGGGGAAGAAGCCTCGGGTCCCCCTTCCTCCTCCACCCCAGCCTTCTCCACAGGGCACAGCTTGTTATTGAGCAGGACCAGCGGAAGCTGGAGATTCCAGCCGAAGACACACCCCTGAGCAGAAGTCACATCTTGCCACCCTTCCCCGCTGCCGTCACACCCCCGAGGAACTCCCAGCTGCTGCTCCGTCCACAAGAAGCACCTCAGGAGAGTCTCTGCTGTCCACGTGTGACTGCATCCTGTCCTGGTTTCCTGCCTTGGCGGGTAAAGGAGAGGAGACACATCTTTCACGGAGAGTCTAGTGTTAATTATCTGCCTTGCTGGATGGGCCCTGGGAGTCTTCCTTGGGTAGTGTCTGTTACTCTCCTCTCCTTGCTGAGATGAGAAATACCCGGCACTCAAAATGAAGGAAAGAAAGGTTTATTTAGCTCACATTTACTGGAGGCTTCAGTCCATACTCAGCTGGCTCCAAGGCAGAGGAGCACATGGCAGAGGGCAGTGGTTTATGGCCACAGAAGATGACAAAACAGCAAGAGCAAAGGGGAGGAGCAGCCGCACCAATGGCTGCAGAGAGCAGGCTGGGTATAGTACTCAAATTTATAATCTCAACAGCATTTACACCCATAATCCCAGCAACACTCACACCCGTAATCCCAGTGGATCATGAGTTAATTACAAACTCTAGAAGTCTGCCCCATGTCTGCTTGAGGCTTTGGGGGGACAACTAGACACAAACCATAACAGGTATTGTGCAAGATTAAATCTGGATCTGGTGCAAGTCACTTCCAGCTTTCTAAATCCATTTTCTCTGGGGACTGCTACTAACAGCTAATGACCCTAAAGCACTTGACAAAGGTAAGCGACACTCATGATTAACATAGTTATTGTTTACAAAAACATTTCAAGCAGGATTATTAACCTCATTGTCCACCTGAGGAAACTAAAGCACAGAGGGGTTAAGTATCTGGCCGGAGGTCACACAGGAAGCTAGGCTGGGCTCCAGGTGTCCCCTCAACCACTGTGCTGCTGCTGAAGACATCTCGAGCCTCCTCATGGTTTTGTGGAGCCCAGAAAAAGCAAAAGTGTGGCCTCAAGGAAATAGAGTTGGGCAATTGTTCTTTCAATGGCCTGCGATCTTAGAATCAGATTTTATTCACACAGTTGAAGGGCAACAAAGAAAAAAAAAAAATACTTTCTCATGCTTCCCCATGAGGGGAAGGTGTTCTCCAGCGAGGAAGAAGTGGCTTCCCGTCTGTATACACAGACCAAAGCAAAGTCCCCGTGACCCCCTCACTCCTTCACACTTCATTCTTTTTGTTCTGCATGGGATTATGTTTAAATATCTTAAGATATGTATACTTTTGTAGCTCTTCAAACAACAAAAGAGGAAACAAAGTTTTTGTGTATTTGTGTGTGTCATGGAGGACCACTTGGATGACCCTCCTTGAAAGAAGAGCAGTTGTCTTCCTTTTGGCTAAACCTGGCCCTATTTCCATGTATTGATGTGTGCAGAACTGGCTAAATTTTTTCTATGTTCCCTCAATTGGCTTTAGGCAATGCAATTTGGTCTAGTGAAGGCAAGCACCTGCCTGGCAAGCACAAGGGCCTGAGTTTGATCCCAGGTACTGCAAATGATGATGATGATGATGATGATGATGATGATGATGATGACGATGACGATTATGATGGTGATGATAAAGCAATGCCATATCCACCTGTAACTCCCAAGTAGTATGTGTGAGCTGGGCTGGGAGGCACCATGCTGTCCACTGAAAATGAGCCTTAAGGAAAGAGGCTATGACTTCTCAGGACATGGAAATTATAGATCAAAATTGAAGCTGGGTGTGGGGGTAGACATGTGTAATCCCAGCACTCAGGAGGCTGAGGCAGGAGGATTGTTGTGAATTCAAGACCAGCCTGGGCTACAAAGAGAGCTTACAGCCAGCCTGAACAGCATGGTGACTGTCTCAAAAAGATAAAAAACAAAACAAAACAAAACAACAACAACAAAAAATGTGAAGCAGGGACCCCAGAACACTAGATATCACCCCAATCTGTGATATGCAGATTACTCTTTTTCTTTCTTTTGTTCTTTCTTTCTTTCTTCTTTCATGTGTTCTTTTTTCTTTTTCTTCTTTTTTATACTGCTGTAGGCAGTTGAGTTAAACAGAAATGTTATAGGCAGTCAGACGGGGCCAGGCCCTCGAAGGAGATAAGATACGTTGCAACTGTAAGAGAGATGGATGCTCCTGCTGGGCCAGATGTAAAGACCAAAGATTGAACAAATGTTCACCTCCCTACAGATTAGCATCCTGGATTGATAATCACCTTGAAGAAGCCAGGAAGAGTTATTAGGCCAACCACTGCTGGCTACCGGATGAACTCCTGTTCTATATTCATGCCTGCTTGCTACGCGACTCACTTCCCCATTTGTCCTGGATTTAATTGATTTGACCTGAGCAATGGTGCTTGTAACCTTATTGGTTGACCAGGGTTTTGTCCCACCTCATGCCCACCCAAGAGAGTTCCCATGTTCTCCACCTCAGACACGCCTCACCATATGATTTTGCTCTATAAAAATACCTGGAAGAGACAGCTTCCTGGGTAACCCACTCGGGTCCCCCTTCTGTCCTTCTCTCAGACAGAAGCTGTCTTTCCCCCAGTAGATATTCTGCTTTTAACCTCCATTCGTTCCTAGAATTCATTCTTCAGTTTTAGAGAATACAAACGCATCCCAGGTACCTTTCAGGTTGGGAGTTTCATTTCCCTAGCTCAGTACCAGGGACCAAAACCAAGACCTTGTGCCTGCCAGGCCAGTGCTGATGCCACCGAGCTGTCTCCCTGGCCCAGATTACTCTTTCTGCATCTCTCTCTCTCTCTCTCTCTCTCTCTCTCTCTCTCTCTCTCTCTCT
>NDGM011250855.1:1921-12379 GCA_002564305.1 Octomys mimax
AGAGAGAGAGAGAGAGAGAGAGAGAGAGAGAGAGAGAGAGACAGAGACAGAGAGACACAGAGACAGAGACAGAGAGAGACAGAGACAGAGAGAGAGAGAGACAGAGAGAGACAGAGAGAGAATGATTTTATTTTGTTCATTTATTTTAGGTCTTTTGTTTATTTTATATATTTGGTGCAAGCTCTCACTATGAAGCTCGGGCTCATAGTGATCCTTCTATTTCAGTCTCACCAGAGCTGGGATTACAGGTGTGTGCCACCACACCTGGACATGGCTGCTGACTCAGCACCTGGGGGTGAGACTGGTGCAGTATGTGGTGCCAGGGGTCGAACTCTGGTCCCTGTGCTTGCTTGAGCAGGTGCTTGTCCTGCTGAGCTATCTTGCAGGGCCAAAATATTGGGTTTTAGTATATTTCATTATATACATATAAATTATCATATCTATAGGTCTTTTCTTTTGTCTACAAGTAGCCATCTTCCAAGAAAATGGCACTGTTCATTCATTCTTTAGAATCTACGCATACAGTTTATGAAGTAGATATCCAATAGCTTTTTCAAATTCTAAACTTTGAGTTATTTCTATTCTCTTTGAGAATGACATCTCAGAGCCATAAGTGCCTGCCTAGCAAGTGCAAGGTCCTGAGTTTGATCCCCAGTAACACAAAAGAAAAGAAAAAGAAAAGCAAAGAGAAGAGAAGAAAATTAATTTATACCTGGGTCTAGTTATGTTTCCAGTTGCTTTATCTCTTCAGAACTCATTATCATCATTATTCTTATTATTATCTCTTAATGTAATTTTTGGTGAAAGTTAGATATTAAATAGGGTATAAAATGAATTAAGGCAAATTGTATTCGTTCCTGTAAGGATTTCTCTTTATCTGGTTAGAAATTAGCCTGTATTCGTGTTTTCTGTAGCTGTAATATTTCTAGTAAAATTTCCTCTATTGTCCTTGTTTCCGTGTTACTCTGGGTTTTCATAGAGACTCCTTATTTGGAGTCAATTTTTTTTCAGTTTTTGTTTGGTTTGGTGTTGTGGTTCAGCTGTGCTCCTTTCTTAAGCTAAAGAAGCCCTATTGAAGCAGCTGAGGTATGACTAAAGAAAAGATTCCTGGTCATAGTATTTAACTCCCTGTTTAGTGAGCCTGGGTAGCATGTTCTCCTTCCCCAACTTCATCTAGGTCTCACTAAAACCCCGTTGGGTTGGGTTCAGGAAACTTTCAGGGCAGGACTTGAGGGAGAACAGGGACCCATGAACAAATCTCAAGATACTTACTTTTTCCTTCATTTCCACATGAAGAACAGTTTTGTTTGTTTGTTTGTTTTCTGTGAACTTTACAGTAAAAGTCTAGTAGAGCTTTCAGACCCCTGCCAGAAAACTGAAAACTCTGAAAAGCCCCTCAGAGACTAGGTCTCCTCACAATTTTTAACCGTCCTGTGTACACCACACCGAGCTTCCTGGCGCTCGCCCTGATGATGGCCCCTGCCCCAGCCTGTGCACCCTCTGAGCTAGAATTCTTGCTTTTCCATGTGTGTCTTTCTAGTTTGTACAGTAACCTTCTGTGGCCTCAGCTTCCTGTTGGCGGATTTTCAAATGCTGAGATTTAGGGTTTTTTGTTTTGTTTTATTGTGATGATAGGAGTTACAATTTCCAAATTTGCACTGCAAATTGGAACAATAGATCACTTAAAAAATAAAAGGAACTTTAAATTATGAATTTATATCTTACTTTTATAGTTCTGGAGCTGAAGATGGAAAGATTACAAGCTTTCAGGATGTGAAAGAGATATGAGCTCTGGGGTCAAATTTCCAAGTGGTACTGACTGCAAATATTCTACAACATTCTAGATTGTCTTTCCCTGATATGATTAGAATGGCTCCACTATCCAATTCTGCATATTTTAAATAAAAATAAAGTAAGGGATGATGAAAATATGTTGTCTACTTACACCAAATCTGAGTTAAGAATCAATTGGGACTTTCTAACTTACCTGGAGTAACCAGGATAAACTCAGAACTATAAGCAAGCTCCTATACTTTAGTTTTTTTTTTTNTTGTTTTTTTAATGTATTTAGTTCAGGGTCTACGGGGTCTACAGGGTCTCACTACACAGATCGGACTTGTACTGATCCTCCTGTTTTCAGCCCCCCAAGCTCTGGGATTATAGGCATGCAACACCATGCCCAGTGTCAATCACCATCTCAGCACACCCCAGGGGCGGGGCCAGCACAGTATGCCAGGGATTGAACCCCGGTCCCTTGTGTCTGCCTAAGCAGGCACTTTAATCTGCTGAGCTATCGTGCTGGCCCTTCCTTCACTTTAAAATAGAACTTTGGACATTGATAATTTTTTAAAGATAGTACTAATTAGAATCAAAGCAGAAAAGATTACAAGTGATACAGATTTTCACTGAACAAAATAATGCGCATTTCACAGTATTTGTTGCAATACATGGTGTTGTCTTCTAAGCAGTTGTTCATATTACCAGATATATGCATGTAAAATCAGAGGAAAAAATTAAAAAATGTATAAAAAATTAAAAAGACATAAAGGAGAAACAATTGAAGAAAAGAGATTAAACAAATTAGAGCACTGTTTCTTTCTATAGATCAGCAGAAATGCACAGTACAGTTGTCCAAACCATCCTGCTCACATACATAGACAAATGTCTTTCCTCTACTCCCCATCCTGTCCTTCTCCTCAGCTAGGCAAATCTTTCCTTTTGAATATGTTCATTCCTTTTTTCCACTCTCTATTCTACCCTTCAGGATCTCACACTAATGAGACAATACAATGTTTGCACATGCAGGTCTGATTTATTTTACTTAAGTGTATGTTCTCTAGTTGCATCCATTTACTGACAAAAGACTCAAATTTATCCTGTTTTATATCTGAATAATACTCCATTGTGTAAAAATATCACATTTTCCTTATCCATTCCTCAGTTGATGAGCAACTGAGATGTTTCCAGGATTTAACTATGACAAATTGCACTGCTATGAACATGGGTGTACATATATCACTGTGCTATGAGGTTTTCAGTTCTTCTAGAAAAATACCCAGAAGAGGAACAGCTAACTTTCAGACAGGATGGGAGCTTCAATCCTAGCTTTCTAAGGAATCTCCACACTGATTTCCATAGTGGTTGCTCCAGTCTGCACTCCCACCAACAGTGGACAAGTGTTCCTTTTACTCCAAAGCCCTTCCATAATTTGTTGTTGGACATTGATCTTTGTAACTATTTGATATTTACCTGGAAGGGTAAAAATATTTTTTGTACTCACAGTCCTAAACTTCATCCTCTTCATATTTAAATGTATAGCAGTATAATTTGAATGCTAGGACAACCTGATATTAAATTCTTACTATTATCTCACCTGTGAGATATGTGATTTCAAAGCCAGCTAGAAGTTCTTGACATTTTATATTTCTATGAGTAACTTCTCAAACCACTTTATATTTTATGAGAAATCTACCATTCTCCCAATAAATTTGAGAAAAATATACAAGATTTCCCTCATGTCATGTTTATTCTTTTAAGTCTCAGCACTTTTTTTTAAATATTTTCAGTTTATAGACTGTTTCAACTAGTACAATACATATTAATAAAAATAGGAAGTCTGTATTTATAGTCATTTGCATAAGGCAATATATATTTGCATTTAGGGAACTCTTCAAAAAATCATTTCTGTAAAGTTAGTTAAGCCTGGTGGTCCAATTTCATCCTTTTAATTAATATAGCTATGCAAAAATTCAGAGTCTTATATAAAAATCCTATAATGGGAAAACTGATATGGAAGAGAATGCAAAGATTGGCAATATATTTTAGACAGTAAATGTGAGTTCGAACAGTGGAATAATTCACAAAGCATTTAATAACCAATTATGCATTGTATACTTGGTAGGCTGTGACAGCTTTGATAATATTGTGTTTAATGTAAATTTTGTTAAAAATGTTTTTGTCATAAACATTTTTCAGTCAGTCCTTTTGGGGAATGTGTTGGCATAAATCTGTGGAAAATAGTCGCATTCTATTTCTGAAACTGTTTCTGGTGTGTCTCTTTTATTTCTGTGTTAAAGTGTCTCACTAAAACACAGTTAGTTCACAATTTCATGCTTTATTATTAAAGTTCAGTGTTCAACAGAAATGATCTCACTAGATGTTTACATTAATAAGCCAACAAGAGACCCTTCTTTTTTAAAAATAATAAATATAATTTTTTGTTATTGGTGTAGGTATTCAGTTTGCAAAAAAAAAAATCTTGAGAAATGGCTATGCATGCATGCTGTACTTTGTTGCTTTTTCTTTTTTGGAAATCAATAGTTGTTATATTGCAAATTGTTGTCCTCAGATTTGCTGTTCAGATGATCAGATATAAGGATGAAAAAATTTTGCAGTTCCCTTCTGTGTTCTTTTTCTCCCTCCACCTACAGTTCCCCCATCCCATTTTTCTTTCTTATTAATATTAACATGTGTTACTGCACATAATGTTACATTAATTGAGGTTGTAGCATCTCCGAAGAGGGCATATCTTTATTCTACTTATTTCCCCCTCCCTTCCTTCTTACCTCTCACCCTCCTTCCCTTGGTTCACTTTCTAATTGCAAGAAATGCAGTTCCTTGTCCCTTCTACCCATTCTTTATCATTTCCTTTCTTTGCAGTAAGCCTCACACCAATGAGAGAAGCCATGTGATATTTAAGATTGTGTGTCTTGTTTGTTTCAGTCAACACTGTATTGTCCAGTAACAGTCGTTTTTCTAAAATGTTTCAAATTTGTCATTCTTTACAGCTGAGTAGCATGTCATTACATATAGATGCAATATTTTCTTTACCCAAGTGTCTGTTGATGGATATACAAGTTTCACTTCCAGGTTTTAGCTATTCCACATTAGCTAAATTCTGAGGCAAACATAGGTGTGTGTATATTGCTGCAGTGTGATGATTTTTGCTCTTTGAGGAAGAGACCAGAAGGGGCATACTTCTGTCATATGGAATTTCTAATTTTAGTTCTTTGAGAAGTCCTTATGCTGATTTCCATATTGTTTGCACTAGTTTTTTGTTTACATTCCTGCCAACAGTGAAGGGGGATGTTCCTTTTTCACTACAAACACACCAGCATTTGTTATGGTTTGATTTCTTTTTTTTTTTGCATATATTTTCTTTTGAAGAGAATAAAAAAAAAATAATAAAATGATAAAGAATTTCAAAACAAAATGACAGGAAATTAACTGTCATATTGTATATTGCTATCTTCAAAGTGTTTCTTCCAGATTTCCAAATATAAGCCCCCAAAATTAACCAAAAATTAAGCATTAACTCTTTCTTTCAATAAACCAATAGAAATTAGTAGTATAATTATCTTATCTATCTTATCTCTATCTATCTATCTATCTATCTATCTATCTATCTATCTATCTATCTATCTCTTTTCCCTTTCCTTCTTTCTTTCTTTTCTCCTTTGCTTCATTCCAGTTGTTTACTTTTTCCTTTTGAAAATTTTTCCCTTACACTATATCTATTGCACCTTTAAGATTTTAGTTAAGAAGAGCTGAGAATGCATCATTTCAGTCCTGAAAGGGTGTTTGATTCCTTAAGGATAGCCATGATTTCTGGAGTAAGATGAAATATCTCTCTCTCTTTTNTGTTTGATTCCTTAAGGATAGCCATGATTTCTGGAGTAAGATGAAATCTCTCTCTCTCTTTTTTTTTTAGTACAGTCTATAGAGTCTCACTACACAGATTGGACTTGTAGCGACTTTCCTGTTTTCAGCCTCCTAAGCACTGTGATAATAGGCGTGTGCCACCATGTCTAGTCTCAGTGCACCCCAGGGGCACCGGCACGGCACGCTGGGGATGAAAGTCAGTCCCTAAATCTGCCTAAGCAGGTGCTTTAATCCACTGAGCTATCTGGCCCGTCCTTCATTGTTGTTTTAATTTGTATTTCTCTAATAGCCAGATATATTGGGCATTTTTCTTCATGTATCTGATAACCATTTGTATTTTGTCCTCTGTGAAGTGTCTTTTCATTTCTGTTGCCCATTTCTTGGCTTGAACTTCAATTTTAGGTGGTTTAATTATTTTTGAGTCTGGATATAGTTTAATGACGCAGCACCCATCTGGAAGGCATGAGCTTGTGAGTGCAGTTCCCAGTAGCAAAAAGGCAAAAAGGAAATAATTATTTTTGAGTTATTTGTATATTCTATGTCCTCTGTCTGAGAAGTAGCTAGCAAAATTTTCCCAACTATGTAAGGTTTTATCTTCTCTCTGCTGGTTACATTTTTTTACTGTACAGAAGCTTTTTAGTCAGACATAATCCAATTTGTTGATTCTTGTTATTTATTAAGCAACTGAGGTTCTGTTTAGAAAGTCCCTTCATACACCTAGATCTTCTAGTGTTTCATCGACTTTATCTTCCGGTAGGTTTATTTTTTTCTGTTTTAATGTTTAGATTGTTGATCCATTTTGATTTTACGTTAGTGTATGATGAGAGAAAAGGGTTCAGTTCAAGTTTTCTGCAATCCTGTCTCCCAACAAGCATTTCTCAAATCAAATATTTTGTAAAATGTGTATTGGGGGAGATCACATGATATGCTGCATAGGTCCCTTCTTGGTAAATCAGTGGTAAATATCTTGTGGTAATTACTCATATGTTTGAGTGTTTAATTCACTTGCTTATCTCAAAAGAACTGAATAATAGGGCTGAATTTTATCTCTCTTTTGCAGTGGAAAGTAGTGAAGCACAGGTAAACAATTTCCCTAAGTTGCGTGGCTAATAAATGATAAGGCCAGAATTCCAACACAGATATTTGGACTCTAAGAACTCAAGTTCTTCATTACTCTGATAATGGAAAGAAAGTGAAGGGTGTGACCACTTCTACTTAATAATAATGAAATCACTAAATAGCCTTGGGTTGAATTGAATCCTAAGGAAATTCAGACTATATTCCTGTTTCAGAAGAGTGGCACCATTGTTTCTCATTTCTTCAGTTGTTCTTTCCTCCTATTTTCTATGCAGGCTTAAAACTTCGCTGTTGGAGTCTTTTGGATTCAGTCTTCTAAGTACTGTGACTGGCAGTTCAGGTGCACAGCCCAGGGTACAGCTGTCCTTTTGCATTGTCCTCACCCCTCCTTTTTGGTCTCCATCCCTCTTAGCCACCCTCCCTCCTCTCTGACTTTCATCTCTTTACTCCTTCTCTTTCTCTTTATTTATCCATTCCTTTCTTCCTTGTTTTGTTTTTTTTCCTCTTTCTTCCTCTGTCTCTTTTATCACTTACTTCCCTCCCTTCCTACTCTGGACGCTTGTATGAGTAAGCACTCCCCCAAATAATGTTACTTTAATTCGCCATTTAGTTTGAAGAGATTGGACAAATTTCATTTGGTTTTCTAGAAGTTCGTTCTGCTTCTGTTCCTCTGTCACTAACGACAAAAACTATAACAGACAGTAAGCTGCTGCAACAGCTTAATCCATGTTCTAGAGCAACTCTTCTGTATGTTCTGAATTTGACAGCTAATCATTTATTCCATAAACCAAGGGTTGTATCTGTAGCTCTTCTTCCTTATCCATAATGTCTGCTTTGACTATAGGTGTTAATGATTGTATCTGTCATAGCCTTGAAAGCTGCCAGACTTCAACTTATATTGAGTTTAATATAAGTCAAAAGTAATTATATTTATCTTTATCAAACTGTCTACTTTTTTCTATCTTGAAGCAACTTAGTTCTCAAAATGGTATTGTTAACACATTATACCTTTTATATTTTAATAAAATTATGCTTCCATTTCTATGTATTCTTGACCAAAAGTAATTATTTGGCCTTTTTATTAATGATTAATTCAGGTTATATGCATATTATGCCACTATCACTTTATTTTCTTAAATATTTTAATGTCATCAAAAACATATGAATATATTTATTACTTAGTATAAAGGTATAACAAAGAAGCTGTAGAAATTACATTTAAATTTACTTTTAAGTTGCTGGTCTCATTATTTCAAATATCTAGGTCTGAATCAATATCAGTAATGATTCATTCTTTTGATTAAGGAACTACGCTGTCTGTAGATGTCAGATAATTACCAAGATGACCTATAATGAGAACATTTCACAACTTTCTGACTGAAGTTTCATATTCCCTCAACAGCATAATGACTTCCTCCTAGATCTTTCTCTAGTCTCTCAGTGCTCCTGGGAATTTTTTTCATGATCAGTCACTACCAAGGGTTATTCCTATCATCTGTTTTTAGACAAAGAAATGTTGTGGCTCCATACAATAAAAACTCTGTTTTGTCTAGGTATTTTAAAATTCTGGCATATGCCTTCACTTTTTTTTTTCTTAGAGAAAGGTTTGTCCTACACATCTGTATATAAATTGCTTATAACTGCAATAGTAAAAGATGATACAGGATACCCTTTATTATTCTGTTAAGTGCTCTGGGGGGAATTAAAGTAGTTTCTTTTATATAAAATATTGAGATTAGAAATGCAAGATGTTCTTCTGATCCTGCCCCTTAGGAATATGTCATTTAAAAGTAAGTAAGGAAAAATGATAACATCTTGATGACACTCACTATGAATCTTGAAATCTCTAGCAATACCAATATACAAAGAGCACTTTGTAGGCAAAAATCCTATTTTTTTTTTATGAAACCATTTGATCCTTTCCTGAACAATTTCTAGGGAATAGAGCACTGAACTATCATTGTAATATTTCTTTGGCACTCATATTTTAAAAATTCAGATACTGTCACCTATGTTAAAAATCTACTAAATATATTGTATGCTTCTTATACTCATGCTAAAAAGGATAATCGTGTCTTTATTGGGTTTTAAACCAAACGACAAGTTCTCCCAAGCTGTCAGCTTTGTGGCTTTTCTTCTTAGCTTATGGGTAATAAAGTAAGTGACCTTGTTGGTATTCTTTGATCTGTGTTAAAGGAATGTAATATGAACCTAATACTCATATATTTAAACATATTTGAAGTTAGTTTTTTTTTTACCTTAACTAATAATTTTATTTTTCCACAACATCTTAAAGGAGGAGTGCATCTGCTATTTATCTCTAGACTCTTACCCAAAGTCTGAAAGGGGCTTACGTGTTAGCTACTTCATTTTTACAATTTTGTGTTCACTATTGCAGATGCTTAAAGAATTACAAACTTGAAAATGGAAAATGACTCTCATAGCATAATCTGTTATTATATTTCAAAATTTAGAAAGCAGAAGTTTTTCTCCCTCTTTAAATAAAATTATTGTTTTTGGAGAAAAACACACACTAAAACACTAAATGAACACAGAACAACAGAGATACCTTTTCATTAAAATATCTCAATCTTCTTTTATTTGTAACTGTTAGATTTAATAATCTCAGGTGTTACAGTAAAATTTCCTTAATAAATACTGAAAGATTAAATATGGAAAATTTGAAAAGCTTTCACCTTTTATTTATAAAAGTTGGCCAAAACAATGTTGCAGGGTATAACCAGAATGAGAAGCATGTTAATGAAAGTTAGGAATTAATCTCCTCTCCAACTTGCTATTAGGAAGTTTTGAGTTCTCCAGTTTAGAAGATTAGAAACTTTCAGCTTGATTCCTTTCATTTCTTTTCTTTTTAAAAATTTATTTTAATGAGAAAAAAAGACAAAATAGCAATAAGACAGTTTCAAAACAGGTTAGTAGGACAGTTACAATAATTACTACTTTGCATACTTTTGTCTTCATAGTGGTTATTCAGAGGACAAGATACAGACATGATATCTAAACAGTGACACATATGCACCTATGTTTGTAGAACACAATTTGTGAAAGCCAAATCTTGGAGACAACCAAAATGCCCATCATCGGAGGAATGGATTGAAAAGGTGTGGTGTTTTTATACAATGGAATATTATTCAGCTATAAAGAATGGTAAACTCGAAGCCTTCATAGGTAAGTGGATACAACTTGAAGCTGTACTTGTAAATTGAAAAACCAGACACATGTGTGTAAATATTGTATTTTCTCCCTAGTGTATGAACTCAGTGACAATGAGGTTGATGCACTGATGAGGTTCATCTGCTACTGCTGTCAGAAGTCAGGCCAGCCTAAGAGGGACTGCCTTAAGAGGTCCACAAAGCATGACCTGACTGCCAAGGCAGCCACTGGAAGTGAGACTGCTCTCTGAGGTACAGGCCCCAGAGCTCAGACTCAGTTTCCCAGGTGGCCCATTAGGACTGAAGGGCCCTGGGCCTTCCTTCTCTCTCTGGCCTGACAGTCTCTACGGGTCAACTCCGTGGAGGAGCACTGAGTAATCATGACCAGAGGAAAAAACGCAGCCTATTGCTGGACATTGGCACAAGCCTCTTTGTCCTTCTCCAACCCTGATTTTCCTTCCAGTCATTGTACCTCAATAGAAACAGACGTTAAAATGCATCTTTTTATAGCTGTAACTGAGATACTACAATAAATGTTCAGATTACTCAT
>NDGM011250858.1:4110-15923 GCA_002564305.1 Octomys mimax
TTCTTTCTTTCTTTCTTTCTTTCTTTCTTTCTTTCTTTCTTTCTTTCTTTCTTGTTTCTTCATGAAACACGGTCTCACTATTCATTTCAGGCTTGTTTTGAACTCACTTTGTAGTCCAAGCTGGTCTCAAACTCAATGATCCTCCTGCTTCAGCCTCCAAATGCTGAGATTACATGTATGCTCCACCAAGCCCAGCTATTCTTTCTTGTTATACGAACTTTGGATATAATTTTAAGTGTGTGAGCCTTTATTTACCAGCTTCTCGGAGACTTCCTTTTCTCCTCTTTAAAAATTACTGGAGGATAATAGCATCTCACTAATACAATGCTTAATTCATACTTCTTCTTCCCTTACTTGTTTAAGTAAAGTGGAACAAAAGGAATAATGCACACAAAAATAATGAATTTTAAAGGATGTGTTTGGGTGGTTATATTTCATGTGACTGCTTTTTCCTCATCTTTGTTAATGGGCATTATGTCTATATATGTGTAGACAGGAAACCAGTAAGCACACATACATACAAAGTAATCATTCCATTCACTTAATTTAAAGCTATTTCACTTACTTTATTTTATTATTTATTTTTAAATTTGGGACAGGATCTACAGGGTGTACAGCATCTCACTACATAGATCAGAATCACAGTATTCTCCTTTTTTCAGCCTCCAAAATGCTGGGATTACAGGCGTGCACCACCATGCTCAGCAGTCTCAGCAGACCCCTGGGGTAGGGCCAGCAGAGCATGCCTGGGATCGAATCCCGGCCGCAGGTGCCTTCCTCTGCTGAGCTATCTGCCCAGCCTTATCTCATTTACTTTAAAACTGTTTCCAATCTTTTTCTTAGTATAAACTGTATAATGGCATTCTTATATATTTGAGCTGGAGCAGTTATGCAGACATGTCTATTGTCTTCTAAGTCGTCCCCCTGTGGACTGAGCTAAATGGTTTTGATCCCCCAAAGACAGAGCCATGTCCCACAAATTCCATCCTGATTGCCCAAGTGGAGTGGTCCCCATTCATATTTGCTAAAGTATGCTTTCCTTTCCAATATGATTATTCAGAGTGGAAAATTTCTCTCTTTTTGGTATTACCATACATGTTATACTTCATACAATATATCATACATGGTGGTAGATATGCATGATATAGTCATGTTACCTTTACTGTCTTGAAGTAGATGATTCAATTCTACGCACGAACACACGCATATGCATATGCATGCCCACACACATCTTGCATATCTAGTCCAGTATTTTGAATATGATAGATAATGAATGAAATAATGAAGTTGTATAGGGTTGTGAAATGTGATTTGGCCATTTTATTTAAAATAAATTCTCACATTCATAGAGTTATTTTATTCTTTAGTTTTTATTTAAGTATTTTTAAATGTATTAGGTACAAGTTCTCACTGGGCAGCTCAGACGCATAGTGATCTTAATCCTCCCCAGCACCAGAGTTACAGGCAAACACCATATGCATGATTTCAGTGGCCAACTCAGTGTGCTTTGGGTGGGGCTAGTGCAGCATGTGGTACAGGGATTGAACCCTGGTTCTTGTGCTTTCCTAAGCAGGTGCTTAGTCCACTGAGCTATCTTGCCAGCTCGAGAGGTTGTTTTTATATTCTTATTTTTCTCAAAGTTAAAAACAGATATGAAGATATGAAAATTGGTCTGTAGGGATATTTTGTTAATGCTTCTTTCTTACAATTTTGACATAGTTTCACAAAGTCCAACATCAACTTTTATATACTTTGTGCATCACAGTTTTTACTTGGCAGTCAAACCTAAGTTGCCAAAATGTAGTATTTAAGTTAAAGATGAAAATGCAAATTCAGGCTTTTTATGGTTGAAAGATGATTATTAATAGTCTATCAGGGATAAGCTGATGTAATCAATAACTGAAAATTGTTCTCCTATTAAATTAACAGGGATGAAAAAGCACTTTGTATTAAGAACATTCATTTGTTTTGAAAGTGATCTTTTTCTATTTTAACCTTTCTAACCCATAATCTTTGAAAACTATATAAGATTTATATAAATGTATAAATATGAAAATGAGTATTAAACACTTCTCAACTCTTTCCAGTAAATTATGTGAGGCAAATAAATTGAATATTGTGCAAAGTTTATAATTTGATTAAATATATTAACGTGATTTTTGTTTATCTAAAAGTTGTACTTTAGGAAATTGTCTTCAATTTTAACTTTTGACAAACTAGAAAATTTTGAGTTCACTGCAGACCCATGTATAGATGTAAAATACAATAGCGAATGATGCCTTATACCCTGGCCCAATTAGCCATAATGGTTACATCTTGCCAAACTATAGTACAGAATGACAAACTGACCAACAGACATTTGTGTACTTATGATAAAGAAAATAGCTGTCTCCACCAAAATCCCTTATATTGCTCTAGAATATAAAAAAATTCTGTATTTCTTTTCATGACATAGAAATGACTTATCTGTTATTCAATTATACAATATTCTCATTTCAAGGACATTATATAAATGGAATTATATAGTTGATCAGATTTTTGGATTGCCTTTTTAAACTTGACCTAACCTTGGAGATTCACCGAAGTCCTTGCATAAATGAGAACCACCAATTTATACTTCTACATTGTATGCTGTAGTTTGAGGGATTTTTGTATAATGTATGAAACTAAGGTTGACATGATAGTTTTCTTTGATTGTTTTTAAAGTTTTTAGCAAAGGGTTTACAGGGTCTCACTACACAGATCAGACTTACAGTGAACCTGCTGTTTTAATCCTCCCACGATCTGGGATTACAGGCATGCAGGCATGCACCACCACGGCCAGTCTCAGTCACCCTTTCAGTATGCACGGGGGGTGGGGCTGGCAATATTTTTATTTCTAAAAGTCAATATTTTTATTACTATAACAAATGATTTAGAAAATCTGTGAGTACATATGTCACAGAAAAGTTTAAAAAATCTCGAATTGTTAGAAGAAAGGATCCCTTTCATTACAACCTTCTCATCATTTTTTATTGTAACTCAATTATCTAAGTAAAAATATAAACTCCTCTCAAAATACAGCAGACATATATTCCAAAAAAGAAAAAAAAAGCAAATAATAGATCTTTTGAACTGTGAAATGCAATGTATTCATAGGTTTTTGAAGCCTTATGTGAGCCTTCCTGACTTAAGTCCATAAATTTTTATTGTGTGTCTTAAAACTCATAAAACTTTCTTGAATGATTTCCAACCATTTACTCACTGTGGAAACTAATCTGTTCAATTGCCTTTCCAACATGCACTTTACTTTTTAACGGGCACAAATTATATCTATGCACAAAATACTGAATAACCATACATATTGCTCTAAGTGTACTCTAGAGCTAAAATGGAATACTAAAACACTAATTGCAATTAGATTTTTCTATTTGTTCAGATTTAATTTTATGGCTTGCCCCACTTGCAACATCATCTACAACAACAAAGTTAACGTTTAAATATCACCAATCAATCTATTGACCATAATCTAAAACAATGTTTTCTTCAGTCCTTTCCAAACAAACATAATGCATCTCAGATTATAGCCAGTAGAAAAGGCTCTTATCTATACAAGGGTGACATTCAAATATAAGGAAACCTTAGCCTGAAAATTTCAAAAAGTCTCCACGTTTTCAATTTTATTAAACTCTGACACAATCACAAGGGTAGCTGAGAGATTCTTGCCAGTTCTTGTCAGTCAGGTTTGGAAATAAGGACAGTTTTCATAACTTTCTTTATACAATGAGACCATGAATATCTCCCAGCAGTTACTGGATATGTAAAGTTTTCTTTAGTTGAGTAGATAAATAAATAAAATGATGTGTTATCACTTCAATGCATCACAATTTTTTTTTTCTCAAAGAAGAATATTCTCTTACCTGTTTTACATCATATGCCAGAAGGACGTATTTTAGATCTGGTGAAACTGAGTATCTTGATGCCTTGAAGGTTACCTTTAAAAATTAAAATGAAATAGATAAATAAAGAATTAGAAAGAAAAAAATAGTAACTATCTTAATTAAATAACAGGAAAATGTGTGTATGTATTCGTATCACATTATAAGTTTGATGGTCTCATTCTTATTACAGATAGGCATAAGACTGAGTCTATTTATGATTATTAAAATGAATAGAAAAAATTGAAACTTTTTTTAAATAATTAAACAATGATTTAGAAAAAATAGACAATCAATTTTAATCTATGTTACTGCTTTAAAGAACTTTAAGGCAGGGTACTGTGTAACCTTGGCATCAATCCCCAGTATGACAAAAAGAAACAAATATATATATATATATATATATATATATATATATACATATATATGTTACACTTATATATATATGTATATATACGCATTAATACTTTTCTAATTAAATGTCTAACTTTAAGAAAAAGTTAAAAGATCACTAAAACTTCTAAGTAACAAGATATTTTCATATTTACATGTTGGATTAATCAAAAGTAAAAGACAAATTGAAAGTCTGTGTGTCACAATTTTCTGTCTGTGTTTTTGTGATCTTTTTAGTTGACTATGTTTAAGAAGATACAGTAAATATAGAAAAGGAAACTCATAGAATAAAATAGATTAAAGCATGAATACAAGAACTATTGCATTTAATACCAGAGAACAACTACTAATGCACTGTGCCTGACTGATTTTGAACCTATAATTAAAGAATTGAACTGACCTAGTTACAGAACTAATTTAAAATACAAAAGGAAAGATGGATATAATGAGGGTAGAGAAATGATTCTATGCAAAACAGAGGTATTTATCTAATTCCTCTCGAAGTTGAAGAAAAGCAAATCAACTTAGTGCATCATCATAAGAAGACAAAATACAACCAACAATATAGAAATTTCATGAGTATTTTAAACAAGGTAGGTAACTGCATGGTACTTGCAAAGAAATATGGCACATACATAAATACCTTTATACATAGGTTGTTCTCTAGGAAAAACAGAAAAGCTAAAGTCTCTCTTTTTCTTTTTTTTCTTTCTTTCTTTCTTTCTTTTTTCTTTCTTTCTTTCTTTCTTTCATTCTTTCTTTCTATCTATCTTTCTTTGTTTCTTTCTTTATTTTGTTTAACATCCTAAAACATAATGAACAGAATAAGGAACTGAGACCAATTAGTACTGACGAAGTTTGAGTTGCATAGTGAAATGTATATACACTATTTCACCATGCTCCTTGCACAGAGGCCTAAAAATCCCTTCCAATTTCAACAATGATTAAAGAAAATCTGTTGTTATCTACAGCCATTTTTTCAAAAATGCATAATATTATGACAATGAGACATGTAAGAATTATTTGCAATGGGCAGGGCTAATTTATAGCCACAAAATGAGTCCGGGTCTATAGGCCATATCAACTACATTTAGTGCTGTGTCAGAACTTTCAACTCTAGCTAAGACCACAGAGGAGAGAGATGTGAGTTTAACTTTGCTGTCCGGGATTTAAACATCAATCATGACTAGTAATGACACTTTGGTTATAAAAAAAAAACATACAAAACTGTACACCAAGATTTCAGGATTGAATGGTGAGCGTATCAGTTTACTAGGAGACTAATGTAACTCAACTCCACAGAAACAATAACTTCTATGCTCAGGATCACTCTGGATATTTTCCTGGATAACTATTCAAAAGTTGGTCTTTTATCATGAATCAGTCATCATCAATACTCCTCTTTTGAGCTTTAAGAGTCATTCTAAAGAAATGATCAGTGTAAAAGTACTGAGAATACCCAACTTATAGTCATGATGGATAAACTGTAGTCAACCCTGGCACCTGCAGGTAGCTTCAGGCATGTGAAATAGGAGTATTTTGTCGGATTGAGCCTCTTAATTTGTGTAGTGCAGTAATAACTGTCAGAATTAAATTCCATTTGTATGTAAAACATTAAATTGATATTTTCAAAGAACATAATCACAATTTAAAAATATTAATTGGCACACATTCTCTATAAAACAAATTAATATTTCTGATGCACTGAGAAGAGCTTTTTCTGCAGACAAAAATGTGTTTAAAAAGAGCAGACAGAAAGAACCACGTAAACGGTTAAGTCCTTCTTAACTTACTTTTCATGTATATCATGTATATCATGTTAGAGACTGCTGTGGTTTGTGTCTAGATGTCCTCCCAAAGCCTCATGCAGTCACCAGGGCGGGCTTCTAGATTTCGTGTTCTATCCATGGTCCAGTGCTGGGATTATGGGTGTTAAAAAACACAATTTACTAGCTAACACAAGGTGACTTCTGGTCGTGTTTATTTGTGTAAAGATCAAGGCAGAGGAAGCAACTTCATTTTCATGCCAGTTGAATTGGTGTGTTGGAAATTCTGGAATCTCTCATTTCTTTTCTTTCTAACGATGTCAAATACACAAGTTTGTTTTTGGTTTGACATTTTAGAACGATTAACACTCTGGAATTTTATCTGATCCATTGGACTCAAGGGCAGAAGCCCTGTGCAACACGAGAATATCCTGTAATTTTATGAGCTATTGACAGAGAACCACAATGACAGTCTCAGCCCCTGAGCCAGATAGGCAAAGAGAACAGAGTAGATAGAGAGACAGGCCATGAAATGGCAGTGCAGAGATTTGGAAGTTTTGCTGACATATATTGATTTATGCATTCTACACACACCCCATATTATACAAGAAGTCAAAGTAACCACTAGCAATAATTATTCTAAATGTCTTTGCATTTCATTCTTTAGAAGTCTCACTCCAGCAATAATAGTAATGACAAAGATAACATGGCCTGCTATTATTTATCAGTCATCTAGGATTTAATCTGCAAGTTGCTAAGAACTT
This sequence comes from Octomys mimax, assembly GCA_002564305.1. Lineage (NCBI taxonomy): Eukaryota > Metazoa > Chordata > Mammalia > Rodentia > Octodontidae > Octomys > Octomys mimax. Next base: position 10,951 of record NDGM011250858.1, read on the forward strand.
TAGACTTATCCTCAATCATCATAAATCTTCAGGGGAATCATGTTAGGCAGGTGTCCTCTTTGTTTCTGTCTTTCTCCACATTTGTCCATCTCTTTCACTAGCTTACTATACCCTGAAATATGACAGACTTTAGTCTATGACGTATGTAGGGTAAGGTTAATGATGCAAGGTCATCTCTCCTAGCATTAAAGTATATGAAGTATATTACTCTTCAATGCAATGATGAAGAGGGACGGTAGCAGAAAGCATTATTGTAAAAATAGAGTAAAGAGGACAATGTCATCACTTCTGTCCTACTGCTATGAAAGAATTAATATCAAAGAAGTGCAGCTTTTCTCAGGGTTAAGAAAAGCGAACATAATGACAATCCAGGAAGTTCTTCCACAAACCCTGCATCAGGTCAGTAACATATGATTTTTTTTCTTTTCTTTTTTTTTTTTTTTATTCTTCTTCTTCTTTGAGAACATCACTGTCGAAGGCTGAGTTATTTAAGGAAATGCTCACCACTGTTTTCCCTATACCAGCTCATATGATGTTCTTCGCAAAGATTAACTTCACACTTTCACAGGTGTCTCTGTGCCTCCGGTAACAACATTTTAGGATCTTTTACAGTTCCTACAATTATCCAGTCTGGCACTTTATTAATTATCTCCATCTCACTCCAGCTTATGCAGCACACAAACTGGGAAGCTCTCCAAGTTTCTTTTCAAGAGCCCAAGCTGTTGCTCTGTCTCGGCATTTAGAGTAGCGTGAGTTAACTGGTGCTGCAAAGAGATTGACTGGCAATAACAGTGTCAGAAACTCACTCTGGGAGCTTGATGAAGGGATATTGGGAGTCCTACTAATATAATCCACTGAGATCATCATTCTTTGAATCTGGGGACCTAATACTTTTGAGAAGCATCAAAAGATCTCTTTGTCAACATTGACCCTAATTGCAGATATTAATATATGTCTGGCTGAGTTTCCACTTGTTATGTTTTCAAATTAGTGTTCAGGGAAGTTGATTATTGCCAATAATGCTATCATATTACCTATGTATTTAACAACTTAATTAATATTGAAATGAAAGGAAGTAGAAATGCCTTCCTTGTGTGCTTGTTTCCAGTATTCAGCTAGAATGCCTATCAGTGAATATCTGACCCTCAAAAGAGCCCAGAAAACATTAAAATGCATTAACTTTATTAACTATGAATACCAATAAATTCAACTGAGGCAGAATGAGTTGAGGGGAGAAAAAGGCTGGTGGATTAAGCAAGAAAGACAAGATATTTGATCAAGTTGAAAAACACATGATTTCAGATATGTTGGGGACATTCTGTGGTCACCTCAGGTATCATGCCATTCTAGCAAAATCCATTTCCTTGGACATTTCTTCCAGGATAAGCACCCCTGAAGACTTCAAACTGGAAAGAAAGTCCACAACAGTGTGTTTCACTCCATGTTCAGTAGAAAAAGACAAGCATCCTGGATCTCAGTAGTACGTTCTAGAACACAGATTTAAAACCTAAATGGCTTCTGAGAATAAATATCTAAAGTAAGTATGAAACTGTCTGAGTAACAATTAAAAGTACCCTGCCTTTGTAAAATGGACAATAATCACTCAGCTCTAAGTAATATTTTTTTTTTAGAAAATGTATATAACATTGCTACTTTTTAAAATCTTTTCAAGAGAAGCTAGTATTCAAAGTGTCAAATTAAAAGATGATAGTAAGGGTCATCCAGAAAGCTCAATGACTAAAGCACCTGCTTAGGGACACACAGGGACCAATATTAGATCCCTGGCTGCCATGCTGCCCCTATCCCCGGTCATGCTGAGACAGTGACTGTGACCGGGCTTGTTCCTGCAATTTCTTTGCTTGGGAGACTGAAATAAGAAGGATCACTATGACTTTGATCTGTGTAGTGAGACCCTGTAGACCCTGTATTAAATATAAATAAGTAAAACAAGATATGATTTTAGAGGCAAACCTTTAATGGGTATGACTTATCTACTTGTTGGGATTTAAATATGTATGAAGACTTTCTATTCCCCATTAAGTTTTGCTAATGAGAAGAAAGAAAATGATATGAAGTTTTTAAAGAGAGAAACCCATAGTTTTATATATTTGGTTACAATGTAGGCAAGAGCTTTCTGACCCATTTTTTCTAGTTAAATGAAATTAATAGATAACATTATAAGAATAGCCTTTAGAAAATGTATAAGTAACTTTTAAAAATTCCTGGAAAGGTGGAAAATAGTGCCACAGAAAACTGTTAATGTTCTCAATGTATACATTATTACTGATATGAGTGCTGCAGAGCTGGTCTCTGTACACATGAATTGTGAAACTTCTGGCAAAGGAAGGAACAAAATCCAATTTTCATTGGAATTTTATTTGGGCCTTCGATTGGAAATTGAGCTATATTTGGCAGTATCTTGAGGTCATGTTATCTGGATGTAGGATCTCAGGTTGACCTATTTAAGTACTGTTAAAAAGTAAAGGAACAGTCAAGACAAGAAAGAAGAGCAGACATGTTTGGAAGATTATGATACAAATAAAAAAAATGTTTTATATTAGAAGACAGAGAAAGCAAAGTCCCTGAAGGAATGTACTGGTCCCTGAAGAACATCCAATAGGAAATGCTCAAAAGGCTGAAATTGCTGCTATCTGAAAGCTTTATCTCTGATAGGTTATTTGGAAAATTAGACAAAATTTTGTGTTCGTTGTGAATCTATCACTAACTTTAAAGAACAGACTTCCTTGACCAACATGCCCTAATCGTATGAGTCCATAAAAAGGCAGTTATTAGTAGTACTATTTGCTATTACTTTTACTTTTGACATGTACGTGCTTTCTTTCTCTGTAGGATTGATCAGCCCAGTGTATCTCCTGTAATACTTTCATGTCTCTGTTCTCCCTATTCAGGTTATACTTCATGAAAATCTCATTCTAATTCTTCTCTAAGACTTTTCCGCCCTTCTTATCTGAAGTAATTCATCTGACCTCAAATGTATATTACAATACATGAAGTTCATTTAACAATTGGTCACCGTTTCAGTATCACTCTGCCAGGGTGTTTGGAACTGCAATTCACACCATTTATTGCTTCAGTAATGCCCCTCTCAAGAGGCTTCTTTGCAATGATTTGGTATTGTCAGAAATATTATAAGTAGAGGTAGAAATAGGATAAAGATAGTATTCCAAGATGTCTGATATTAAAGATCATGTCAAGAAAACATAAAACACAAACTTAAATGTCAGAGTGCCAAAAAATAAAGCATACATTTGCATGAAGTGGAGTCGAAATAACTGAGCAAGAGAAGAATAAAATGTGGGGTGAAAATCCAGACACTCGCTAAGGATTTCATTGCCTTAAAATTAAAGAAGCACTATAACTGTGTCCTCAGCATATAATTGTAGTTTTCTAATGCTGACATAAAAATATGTATAGGCATCCCTAGTTATAAAAAGGAAAGGCAAAATCAGGTCTAGTGTAGTCAGTTGACTAGCTTTGTAAGCCTGAAATGCATAAACCAGATGAATAAATCTGTAACAAATAATGATGAGAACAGTAACTTGGGACTTTGGACCTTGTGAGCTTTTCCTTTGGGTCCCTCGGCTACGCCTCAGCAACCTTGTCTAAGATAAGCTCACAGCTTGCACACACAGCCATGAAAACAATCCCACAAGGTTTAATTCATTTTGAGTACAAGTTTCTTCACTACCAAATCTCATTACAAGTTTATCAATAATTAACAAAAATATGTAGAAAACCCATCTCTAATTCCAGAAAAAGATAAAATGTTAATTTTTAAAATATGTAATCAAGTATATAATATGAACAGAATTTTTTTTCATAACACAGTCTATAAATGATCCAATTCCCTAGATTAAGCATAGGGGAGCATTTGAGAAAGGCAGTTGACTTGAATCAAGTTGTAGAAAAAAGGGTTACTATTCAGTTAAAAAATCAAAAAGTGGAAAGGTAAAAGGAGCTGAAAAATAAAACACTCAAACCAAAGCCACTGTATGTCACCAAAGGCTGACTCGTGCCCCTTCCATACCGCCAGATAATAGGAACAGGAGAAATGGAAACACAGAGGTTATTACCTTTTCCCGAAACAGAGTTATTTTTTGCTCTCTACAGCCATAAATGTACTTATATGACAGAAATAGTGAAATCAAACTTCGATGTTCTCTTTTCTTTTCAACCTACTCACTTGGGGTAGTGACTAAGTTATATTTTTGACACCTCAATGTCCATCTTGTGTGAACATGATAGTTTTTCTCTGTTTTTTCCCCTTGAGCCCACACATTTTATCAGTACTGAAATTCATTACAAAACAATCAATAGATAAAATACCATGAAACAAGTAGATAGTTTTTACTATTACTGAATCAACAACTAATAACCAATTCTGAGTAATTCACATAGACCTTCATTGTTCAATAACCATGAATAGTCAAAATAACATTCTATTGATTTAGACCATGAGCCACACATTAAAACATTTTAAGTATAAGTTTTATTTGTAATAAAACCAGAAAATTAATGTTCACTGAATTCTATAAATTATTTCAAAGCAAGGCATAGAAAGTGACTTTAAAGGTAGGGCCAGCCAAATAGCTCAGTGGATTAAAGCACCTGCAAGCAGGCGAAGGGGCTGGAGTTTGCTTCTCTAGGCTTGCTGTGCCAGCCCTGCCGCACAGACACGCTGAGATGGTAAGGAAGACTGAGTGTGGAGATGCGGGCCTGTAATCCCAGCTCTTGGGAGGCGGTAAACAGGCAGATCATTACAAGTCTGATATAGTAGTAAGACCCAGAACACCCTATAAACCCTTCCCTATAATACAAAAAGAAAGGTAAATAATTTTTTATCAACTAAAAACATCAATAATCTAGAAAATTTTATGGCTGAAGAAAAGGATATTATAACTCACATATTTAGGCAAAGCATTTTTTTGAAGTTCAGTTTTTGCCACTCTAAT
>NDGM011250865.1:3674-26949 GCA_002564305.1 Octomys mimax
AATAAGCGCTTCCCTGGCAAGCGCAAGGGCCTGAGTTCAATCCCCAGTTCCGAAAAAAAAATAAAATAAAAGCTATGACAAAAAAGCAAATAATTGACATTTTAATAACATGAAATATAAGCATTGTAAGACTTCAGAAGATGCCTTGGTAAGCTGACAATATACTTCTTTATGGAATGGAAAAAATACTGAATTTTATTAATTGTAATCACAAAGTAATATGCTTTCATTTCTATGAGGCTTGATTCAATCACCAATAAAACAATAAAAATGATGTTTTGATTATAGAATTACTATAAGAAATTAATACATTGTATGTGAAAGGAATTTTTGTAATCTGCAAAGAAGCTATAAAATGACCACTGAGAAACTAATAAAAGTAATTACATTATTAATTTGGAAAGGTAGAAACTTTTATAAATACCTATACACTGATCTTGTTACAAAATGATACTAAAACTATATAAATATTAGCTGAAGTATGCATATCTGGATATCACCAATTGGATGTAAACACTTATAATACTGCTGCTGCGCTGATACATAAAAACAAGTCTTGGGCCAGCGAAATAGTTCAGCAGACTAAGTGCTTGCTTAGGCAAGCACAGGGACTGGGGTTTAATCCCTAGCACCACATGCCACACTGTCCCCACCCCTGGGTGTGCTGAGCCAGCGGCCCAGTCTGGGCGTGGTGCTGCATACCTGTAATTCCAGTGCTGGGGAGGCTGAAAACAAAAGGATCACTACAAATCCAAGCTGCATAGTGAGACTCTTCTAAATATATTTTAAAAAATAAAAAAATAAAAAAAAACAAGTTTCAGCCCTGGTACCAATTTGAGAATTTCTAAAGTCATAACATTTGCCAAGTTTGGAAATAACCATCAGCTAAAACAGTATTCTTTTCTTTTGCATAAAATTTTAAAATAGAGCAAATTGCATAATCACCCAAAACAATCCATTGATTCGATAATTACTTTGATCAATTGCTTTTGAAAGTAGTAAGTTAAAAAAAATTAGTTCATTAAAGTCAAGCCCTTGCCATATCTAACTCTACTTTCTAGGGTGCAGTTCCTTCAACCGATGGCTTTACAAACAGACGAGATCTTCAAGCCAACTCCGAACTCATGCCAAGGACTTTCCACAATCACAGGACAGACCTCTGAGCGTGAACCCAACCTCAAGTTGCCAACATGTCAGGGAGGGCAGAACTCAGTCATCTTATTCTCACTCTGCCTCGTCCTTGCTATGCTACCAACCCACAAGTAGGCAAGGACAATTACCTCCTAAACTTCTCTGGAGGAAAGATAACTCTAAAACTATTAGTCAACTGGAAGCCCAAGGAGACAGGCACACATGCTAAGACAAATACAACGTTTATAATTGTTTCTGGAGAAAATCACGTTAAGATGACTCAAAAGCCTCAAAGCCAAGCATAGACATAAAAGCCTTGCTGAAACATCACGAAATCTTCATGTACTGTAGTAGAACCGTTTGAAAGAACACATGATGTGAACAGAGGTGACTCAGGGAGTCATCTATTCAGAACCACTTTTTGCTTATTTAATAAAAATTTCCAAAGTTTGTCCCTTTGATACAAACAGAAATGGGGAAAAATTTCATCTTTTTTGTGTGGCAGTAAGGATTGAACCCCAGATTTTACAATGAAGTACACTGCCAGCCAGCCATTAATTAATTAATTAATTAATTAACTTAAAGACAGGGTCTTGCTGAATTTCCCAGGTGAGACTCACACTTGGAATCCTCCTATGTCAGCCTCTCCAAGTTCCGGGTCAGTGGAGTATGTGCCACCCCACTGGGCTCTGTTTGCTGTGTCCCTGCATCAGTGGGCTGCTGGATCATAGCTTCCCCATGGTGACTTAATGAATAAATGCATAGATCCTTAAGACAGACAGAATGAGTATCTACACGTAAGAAGACTATTACATCGTGTTTAACCACTCTTACAGATTCCAGTACTCTATGGGGAAAAGGAAGTTGAATTGCACTGGCTTCCCCAAGCAACATGGACTAGGCCCTGGAGAGCGAAGTACGGAAGAAAAATTACAGTGATAGGAAGTAATTTCTCTGATTTCCACTGGTGATTTAAAATCTCTATGAATGATACACCTCCTACTAATTTATCTGTTCCATTCGAAGCCTCTACATAATTCATTTTCATCTATTTAATCTTCTTCACAAGGTAACCAGGCCTTGCAATCATTTTTGAACTCATAGTGGTATGTTAGTTTACAATAAACCATTTTATTAAAACCAAATGCTTTAAACCCGTTCTTGCTGAAATATTTTAAAACATTCCATCCAATGTATATAAAAGAAGTATGTTTTTCTACTTCTGAAAAGAATTGCAGAAGGCCAGTAGAAATAAAATGCTTTGGCGGCAGTTCTTGAAGCAATGCTACGTTTCTTAGTTTGGTCAGATGGATTAAATTTGGAAGCTACCTAAAAATTTTCTCACATCGTGATCTCAGTCTGGAGGGCCAATTAATTAATCAAGCTCTTGTTTGAAGCAACTCTAACATTAATCAGAGATCTAAGGAGAGAAAACTGACAGAACTTCTCTTTCACAATATTCAACAATATTATAATTGAAAATAGTAACAACGGGGGGAGAAAAGTGGATGCCAAGGAGCCAACACCTTGCAGCCTTTGGTGGAGCCTGTATTTGGCAAATTCAATAGATTTACTTAACCAGAGATAAAACTAAGCAGTAGAATACCACGCGAACAAAACAAAAGTAGTAAAACAAAGTCAGGAATTACCAGTGAAAAACAGGGTCACATTCAAGAGCACGAATGTGCCAGAGGCAATTTGCGGGGAGACTAGAGTCACCGCTGCATTGTTGGGTGCCTGAAATCAAAACGTTTAAGTTTCTTTAGGTAAAGCTATAGTACAGCATTCAAAAGAGCCAGCCAAAATAGCTGAGGGAAACCAGGAAGGCCACATGTGGAACTAATTACTCGTGTGGAGGCCATGACAAAGAACATTTCTCCAGACTTTTCATGGGGGCTTCACTTTCAGGAAGTTGCTATAATTACTGCTCAAGTCTAGAGCAGCCTGCGAGCCGCTGACAGATCCAACAGACGAGGAGGAGGAGGGAAAGAGGGGGAAAAATAACAAAACTTATCTGCCCTTTCTGACGAGTGAAACACCAGAAAATAAAGTACCGCAGGAAAGCTCCAAAAAGGTTTCCAAATGAACTCTGCCTCGCAGTGTTCAACTTTCTGTTTACTATTTTATCTCTTCTCTATCTTCAAATGACTTCTCTAGCCTGGATCAGACAGCAAATTTGTACTGCTACTCTTAACTCACTTTCAGTTGGCCACAGCAGAACTTTACATCTTGACTTTTTTTTTTTTTTTTTTTTTTTACAGCTTTTCCATACTGGGGCCCACTTCCTGCCCAGTTGAGGAAAAAAATCTGGCCTGAAGATGAAATGACTGCTTAACATTACACGAGAACATCTGGTACCATTTTATGCACAGACCCATGTCTGAGAGCAGGCGATTCTAGCGGTCTCTCCAGCGGCACAGCACATACCCAAACCTCCCCAGGGTGACATCATCCCATATATGGACTCTCCAGCCCAGCCCTCCCCCTTTTCCTGGTCCTAAATTCATTGCCAGTTCCCTAGTCTGCAGCAAATGTGCCACGTCAAGACTGGAAATCACAGCCCTTGAGTGCGTCTCAGTCAGTGCGGCCGAATTCAGGGGGGAAAGCTGAATCCACCCCTGGTGCAGGAAGGGAGGCTCTCCCCAGGACTGGGAGAGGATTTTAGGTCCACAGCTGGAAGCTCCTGGAGATCCTGCTCCGTCGCCCCAGTGTTCAGACTACCTGTTCAGGACAATGCCGTTGTACAGTAGTCTGCACATTGGTTAGACTGGGCAAGGGACAGCAACGCCATGAACTGCTGGGGACAAAATGGGCTGTTTCCAAGGAGAAGACCTTGGTTTGCTCCTTTGTTGAATCTCACACCCAGTTTTTCTCTTCACAGGTTTTGCATGCTAGGGATCAAGAAGCACTCAGGGACACTGCTGAGAAAGAACCACTGGAGGGAAAGCCTGCGGGTAAGGCCTTCGTGACTGCTCACCTGGTCTGTGACCATGGGAACCGAGGTAGGGGTCCCATGTGGGAGAGGCTGCCATGTGTTTAATTTTTAAAAAGCAATGATGTATATACCTTGTAGTGACTTACTGCATGTTTTATTATTTCTGAAGATTGGTAATGCAAGTGTCCTCTTAAGTTGAAAGGTTTTTCCACTTCAAAATGAGTGTAGAAAAACTCACTCAGAACACTTAATAACTCAACAAGGCTAGTTTTGAATTGTTGAAATTAAAAATTCAGAGACTAACACTATGAATAAAGGTTAAATGCATCATTGGGGCATTTCAGGATTGAATGAATTTTGCCCTAAAGAATACTTGCTATCTTGAAAATTCCATATGGGTAAATTTTTTTCTAAATATTTACTTATATAATATAAATACCAGGAATAATAGTCCCTAACAATAAATGATGAGCCTGCCAATGTTTTGCCCACCAGACAATGCAGATGGGACTTTTGCCCAGAAACGAGCACCAACCTACAACTTACTGAGTCAGCAACTGAATAAATCAGAGACTAGAAACCTCTGTCTGTAGATAGCACAATCCGTATCTCTGCATTTTTTTTTGTTTTGTTTTAATCCAGGAATGGTTGATGAATTGCTGGTCAGCTGAAACCTCTTGTCTCTTATATTTTACAAGGCTTCTATGTCTCCCAGCACTTAAAATGATAAAGTACTTTGTCTAGAAACCTACTGATAAAAAAGGAATTTGTAAGTGAATGCAGAAGTTTTCTTTGGTCAGTTTCCCAAAGTCTTGGAGGTGAGGGAGAGTGGGAGAGGAGGAGGAACATGGGAGGGAAGAAAACTCTCAAACTGAATGAAATCCTAAAGAGAAAAATAGGGAAGTCTGAGCTGCCATGGGATCAGTGTGGTCTGTGCTAAACTTTAGAGGTGGGTCCCTTAAAGAAAGTTCTGGAACAATGTTACTGTCTCCCCTCTCACTCCCTCAATCATCACTTAATTCTACCTTAAAATATTTCTGTGAAATGAAAACATGCATTCTTCTATAGACTCTTGTGGAAAGTAAATGTAATCTCTTTGTCCTGAGCAAATAATTTTCTACTTTGTATTTTTCAACAGTTAAAAACTGACACAGGTTCAGTTTTACAAAATATCTCAGTTTCCCCAAGTTTCTTCTCTGTCAAAATATTTAAAATTTGTCCTTCTGATCATCCTGGAACTGGTTGGTGTTAGGAACACCTAGGTTTTTTCAAGTACTCGTAATTTTTAGTTAAAGTATAAGTAGCAAGGAGAAATTTATTTTTCACTTAGATGACGTGCTCGTCATCTTTCATCTTGTGATTTAAAGATTTTCAAATTAATTATTTTAATGAGACATTTAAGACTTTTAAAATCTATAGCATTTCTTTCACATAGAAAACCTAAAAGAAATAAACTATTAGGTAATTTATGGGAATTTATGTTTCCAAGAAATGGAATTTACACAGTCACTAACTAGGAAAGAGACCTACAAGTACTTTGGCAACATATAAGATTTCTCAAATTTTGTGGGTTTTACTTTTTACTCTAAAAAATAATTGAATTTCATAATTTGCTTTCATTTAATGTACTTTTAAGTTAAATTGCTTTCTTCATATTAAACAGCCTTTCAATTTTTCAGAGAAACTAACCCATCAGAGTCCCTTACCTATTTTATTTTAGGGGTAACTTTCAATCAGGCGATAGAATGGAAACAAGTATGTCTTTGGCTTATGTCCAAGAGTAAAAATATAAAATTTACTTTGTAAAGGGTTAGCCAAGGAGTCCCTGCCTGTGCTCTGTAGAGTCCTAAAGACACATTTATGAGACGAACTCTTAACAAATGACAAGAAATAGTACTCCATTTAAAATTTATGTAAGCCAAATTAAAGATCAATCAAAAGCAAAGGATCGTTGTATAAACTGCTGAATGAAGACAGAAAGGTAGCCTACATGCTGATTCATATAACAACAGTTATATATACTCAGAATCATAAAATAACTATCTGTTTCCACAGTGATTAGAATAATGCTTAATATTATTTTGATATTACTTTATAAGGAAATATACAAATATTTTAGGGACCATGGAATCTATTCCAGAGGAAACTATTCAACAGTGAGCACCTTCAACTAAAACTGTCCTGGATAGAATGGTAAGTGTGTTAAAATTAAACATGATGGTCATAAAGAGAAAACTATTGGTAGGATCTGTCTAAATTGTAGTTCATAGAAATTTCATAATTTTCATTTTAATGTACGGATGATCAATTAAGTGCTGCGTTGAAAGAATTTTTTCTGCTAAGAAAAAGGAAATTTTTTCTTTGGTGTTGAGGCTCAGCTTCAACACCATCCTTCAGTAATTGAAAGAGAATGAATATAAAACAGTGACTGAAATTTTAAAATGTTTCTGTCGAGCCATAGATCTCAAAATAAAAGACAGTCTGTTTACAATGGGGCAAAGCTTCACACTGATCACTTTCCTGCAATTAGTCCACAGGCTTGATATCCTTCCTGCCTGGCATTCATGCTTTCCACTCAGATAGGTTTATGTTTTTAAAAGACCAAAATATCCTATCTACTGCCACCCCTTGCCTACAGACCACCCAAACATAATACTCTGTGGAAAAGATTTTAAATATCAAAATCCTAATGAAATAATTTTTTTTTCCTTTCCTTGTTTCTTTTGGGTTTTAGGGGGCGGGAGTGAAGTCTTAAACTACTAGAGGAAAAGAAAGTACAACTGCGTTAAGTTAAAAAAAAAAAAATGCATCCACAAATGTTCATGTAAAATAAAAAGAAACCACAGCTTTCAGTTACTCTGTAGAGTAATTAAGGAATCTGCTCTTTTAAAAACAAAACTAAACAAAACTTATCTTATTCTAAGAAGACTAGCCTACCCATCACGAGACTGACCAAATGACATCTAAGAGACCTTCACTCACAAATCTCAGCTTAAAGTAACTAGAAGGTCAGGCTTTAACCTGAGACAGGAAATGCCCGAGTTAAGATTGAAACTTTCTTCAAATCCCTTTATCCTTTGGTGTCCTGCAAATTATATAGATACAAATGTTTAGGATTTTTCCAAAAGTCTCTTATTAAGAATTTTTTTACATCAGTTTAGTAACGCTAATGAAGTAAATTAAAGAAAATAATTGAAACTTCAATATGAATTTTCCATGTATTGTGATACTCAATTTCTTGGAGTTGCTTTACTTTAATTTTACTGTAGAAAATTTAGAAGAAAATTCTTTTCTTGTATTTTTCTTTAAAGAATAAAGATAAAAAAGAAATAAGGTATAACAAAGATATTTTTTAAATTACATGAAATGATAATATAATGGCTTTTTCATATTCTGATTAGGAATTTAAGAGATAAAGTAATACTCATCCTATCATTTAGGAGATAGAAAAAAGTCAAAAATTATTTTTAGTTTTTCATTTTTTAATCAGCTTCGGGCAGGTTCATTGTAACTATGAAATATGCATATGCCACATACATATCATAACTGTGTTTTAAAAATCAATCAAGAACATATGTTGTGCAAAAACCTATGAGTAGATCATTTTTCTTATTTTTCAGTCAGATATTTTTCACCCTAAAAAACTGCTATGATTGATTTTTCAGGCTCAAAAAATTTGGATATTTTGGTGTAATAAAACTGCTTCAAATTGAAGAATAACATATGAACTCACAAATATTTCTTTTTTTTCAGGTTGCATGCATCATTCCTTTAATTGAGCACAGTAAACTGGATCAATTTATGAGAGAGTGAGGGAAAGTTATACAAAATGTAGTAACTTTTAATTTCAGTAACTTTTAATTTCTACCAGTATATTCTTTGTAAGTGAATCATTCATTCTTTTCTGTTGCACTGAATGTAGCAATAATAGCTAAATAGTTTCAGGTATTTATTCTTTGCATAATCAAATCTTGCAGTTATTTATATAGCAGTCAAGTTTACTAAGCTTTTTTAATTCTGTGAAGGAAAAAAGTTTTCTACTCTTAATTAATGAACAGAAACAAAATTATTTACTTTTGAAATTAAATCCATAAAAATTTCACTGATCGATTCTTTGTCAAAACTTTATTATATCTAGTCGCTGCATGAAAGTTCAGATTTATAGAACTGTCATTTTTCTGTCCCTAAAAATTATTTTGCTCTCTACTAGGTTGCTTTACTATTTTCTTAAAACTTTATTAATATAACTAAAGATTTTTTTAAGGTAACTATTTGTTACTTTATAGAGATCTTTGAAAAATTCCAAATATAAACTCCTTGGACAAGAAGTCTCACTCACTGGAATTTTGTCTCTAAGGATATCTTGTTTTTAAAAGGGAGATGCAAGTTTTTAAATACTTTTACATGTGTGAATTGGTAATTTACATTTAAAAATAGCCAAAATCATTCTTGACACCCCAGAATTTCATTTTATATCTATATGTGGTACTTTATTCTTTAAGAAAATTTTCCAAAGTCTGAATTTAAATTTTTTGATATGAAATAAGTTTTTCTTTTCAGTGTTTAAGGTTCTAGTTTGTAACTATATATACACAAATAATGCCTAAAGCACATTGTGAGCATCAGTGCTTGGAACAACATTCCAATTCACATCCCTTGGTTCCTTCCATGACCCTGTAAGTTAATTACGTGGTGGAAAACTTAAGCTCACAACTGCCTTTTATTTGATTTCACGCCCATACTTAGGAACTGTACATTTAAAAGGAAAATCAAAGGTTTAAATGAATTTCTGTTGAAATATAAAATCTCCCATCAAAGCATCAGAAACATAAGTCCATTGGTTCAGTTGCTAAATACATTAGGCTCATTAATTATTTTGAAAATGGCTGCTGTTACCATGTAAATGACAATTTTCTTTTTCGTGAGCAAGATTATAGTTCTTATCTACTGCAAGAAACATGTATAAACATAGTCGTTATCTGTAGCTTCAGTATTAAAATATGCAGAGTTTTTGCAAAGAGGAAAAACATCTGGTTCAATTACTCTGAACTCTGACTGCATGTGGGCCAGTCATGCTAGGAACTGAATTGGAGAAAAAAGCCTTGTGTTTAAACTTTTTCCTTCCTTAAAATTTTAATGTGAGTTTTCTGTCATGCCAAATATCCATGTTAGCACACTGGAAAACAAATGTGTAAGTGTACTTTCTGAATAAAGTCAAACATCTAACTTGTTTTTAGTTCCATAATGTTTTAATGTTTAATTCTGCTGTGTGTTTTTCTCCCTTTCCCCTCACCCGCCAAAATCACCTAATCTGGAAAGCAGGCTGATTGTATCTGTCCCTGAGCAAAGGAAGCCTGAAGGAATCGAGGGCCTGGCTGACAGAGTTGTCATGTGTCTGCCTGTCTACACTTGCTGTGCAGAACATCCGCTCACCTGTACAGCAGGCACAGACAGGCAGTCACATGACAACCCAGCCTGAATGACAACCAGCCATTGAAAGAAAGCAGTCCTCACACCGTAGCCTCCAAGAGCTACAACCAAAGGGCGGGGCCTTTGGGCTTTTCATCTGTCGGGGGTCTGGGCTTTTCATCTGTTGGCTTAATACTTAACTCGTATGTATTATTCTTATTATTTTATTTTGATTCAAATATTAAAACCCACCAAAAGTAAAGTAAGTGGTACCTATGAAATATAATAAAACCCATTTCTGAAAATGTTCCTGTGCTTTCTATAATTCTCTTTTCCTAATTGTTGTTAGCAAATCACTACCCTGGACATTTATTGTATACACCTTTGAAGCATCCCATGATCAATATTTTTAAAATCAATATAACAAAACAGAATATCAGTTTGATGTTTGGGAAGGAATAAATTATTCTAATAGCTCTAATCCATTATCTAAGAATTGTTTTCTATATTGTTATGTTTTTTCTTCAGTGGGAAGTGGATGAGGCATAGAGCAAGAAAAAAAAAAGAAAAAGAAAAGGGTGATAGTCTAAAGGATCAAGTCTTTCAGGCTAAGAAGATGACAATCTTGTCTATGTAAGGCATAGTGGGAAAAAAGTATTTTCAACATATTTTCAAATTTATTAAAAGGATTGCTTTTTTGATAAATGGAAAGTTGAAACTGAAACATTAACATTTTCAAGTGTCATCATCTAAATAGTGTTAGTATATTTTCATTGTTTAATTAAGAAGTGACTTCTGCTGTGGTTCTAGAAGAATTTACAGGGCCAGTAAATTCACTTGGAATATAGGCTTCCATTTGCCATATTCAGGCTCTTAAGATGTTCAAATATTTCAATACTTTCAAAAGCTTGAGGAAAGTGTTTATTGGAAGTGTACTGCATATTTTGCCGTATCTTTTGAGGAAATTAGTAAAATTTCAGTTTATGCACCGTTAAGTGGAATGCGATGATGAGAACTGACTTTTGTATATGAATATTTCAAACACTTAAATGTAAAAATGGAAGAGGATAAAATTAGAAATTTGTCACCTTTGATTTGGTTCACTACAATGTAAACTTTCACTTTTTAAAATTAATGTTTACTTTTCTTAGTAAGATTCTGGTCAAACTTAAAAATATAACACTGGGCTATCCAGAACTGTTCTTTAAAATTTAATAAATCATTATTACAAGCATATATTTTGAACTAAAGCACACTATTTTCCATTTAGATGTTTCATTTTTAAATGAAATATTGGTTTTAATTTAAGGGTCCTATATGTTCCAAATTTTCTGATTTTATGGTGTTTTAATCAAACTTGACAGTATAATTTCTTTAAGCAAAAAAAAGCCCTGAGCAATGGGCTAAACTATGAAGTACAAATATGAGTAAAACAAAATGTCTTACATTTATACAATCTGAGCTTAAAACAACACATCATCTACTAAAATCCACTTCTGGTGCTGTAAGACTTATTTGCAATGAAGGTTTACATCTTAAATAAAGTACTGTAACTAGCAAATAAAGTCTGACACAATACTTCATGAAATGCAAAATTTAAGCAGAAAGGCAATACAGACATGAAATATTTATATAACTCCACCAATTTTAAGTGCTTTATACAACCTCTTACACACACTACCTAAAGAGTTTACATGCAGACTCCTTCCACTGTGCCCTGGAAGGCAGTCCCGGCAACATGTGTGACAGCTCTCAGGATTAACCTGAGGCAACTAGTACACCATGACCCAAAGAAACCCAAGGCGGGTGGCAGCAGAGTTAACCCAAGATTCCAGGTTAACCTTTCAAGGATTTTTTCTGTAAAACCTCAGGCTAAGCATCTTTTTTAAAAAAACACTTCGTTAACTTAGATCCCAAAAAATCTTGAGAGAATATTTTACATATATTTATGTTTGTGAAATGAGACGCAACAGTTTTATTTTTCTGAGAAAGGGTGACATAAAATGTGATATGGTGTTTCCAGGATACATTCTGAGGAGGAGAAACAATTCATATGAAAACTGCATTTGAATGTAAATATATTTTTAACAAATTTGAAAAAGCATTTGCTCTTATGACTTATCAAGTAAAACTTTTTTCAAAATTGTAAATCTTTGGCTAATACTAGATTATAGAAATCAGTTTGCATGAAATAATACTGCATTTAAAAGTATAAAAATAGTATGTGAAAAAATATAACTACAAAGGTGAACAATTTTAAGTACTATAAACGGGTTAAGGTTAAAAATTTATTTGGACCTTTTTTTGTAAAAATATCTAAGATTTGGCTGAGGTACATCTCAACAAGCAGTTGAACAGCATTTACTGGGTTGATGCCGACTTCCTTGGTCATAGGAAACATGAGATCCAATAGGGGGGAAAGGGACAATTTTGGAAGTGTAAGTGAAAATGGAAAGAACCCTGAATATTCCAGTAACTTCTTGATCTTATAACTTTGACCATCCCGGGACATAGTTGTCACTTTGTCTCCTACTACTAAAGTTACACGTGTCATCTGTCACCACTCCACAATAAAAACAAAACTGAGTAAATATCCCTATAAGGGAATTATATAATCTCCTCATCAAGCTATCCAAACAATCCAACCCACAAAAATGAAGCCTGTAATTTTTTAGGAGTCCAAAGAATGTCCCTACTTCAATGAGGATTTTGGAGTTTCTTCAATGCTGTAAGGATACTTCATTTCATTTCCACTGGAAACACGTCTATTGTATGACTTTACTATTCTAGGAGTGTTCCATATGACTTTAAGCATGGTGTCAGGCTACAGAAATAGAATATTGGCTAAATGCTTTTATTGTTTAAATTAGCAGTCCTTTTTCTTCAGATATTTTAACTTAAAATTAGCATGTGCAGTATACTTTTCACTGATATTAAGAAAAAATAAGACTCTTTTCTTTTTGAATCAGAACATCCTACTAATTTTATATATATTTTCAAGAAAGGGTATTACTTTTTTTCAAATTTTGATGTTAAAATGCAAATATAAAATTATCTAGACTTAAAATTATTTTGAAATGCAGTTTGTATTTCATTTCTATAACTGGCATTTTCTAAATTCCCCCACGTAATTGTGAAACATATTCACATGTTAAAATAAGATCGAGAAATTTATTTTTGGCTTAAATGATCTTCAGTCCAAGAATTCACACTTACACAGTCAGAGAAAAAAAAATCCAATAACCCGCAATGATGAAAATTAATAATTCTATGACAATCTACCTCTAAGGGTAACCTTGCCCTATAATTTAATAATTTAATATAGGCATTTGCTATACCACATGATAAATTGTTATCCCTTATATATTTACTCAAGGATACCTTCATTAGTCAATATTTGATGGGTGCCTCCTCCCAGCCCTGGTGTGAACAAAACAATAGCTCCCAAAGCTCACACTTGTGATTTAGTTTTCCTGATAATTTTCACCTTCTGAAATATCTCTTAAACCACTCATTCTTATTTCTATCAACTCATCACAGCTCAGGCTACCATGGTTTCTCCTATAGTGCATGGTAACATCTTTCTACTAACTCCCTAACTCACTGTTGCCTTCTTCCAATCAATTTTGCACAGGTCAACCAATGGAGAGTCCATAAAACATGCAAGTCTGACTGTATGGCTCTCCAGTCTAAAAACTTCAAGAACTTCTCATCGCTCTTGGGATCAAGCGCAGTCCTTCATCGTCAAAGTCTCTCTCTTACTTTGCTCCAGCCATGTTAGGCTTACTCCCATTAGTTAAATTCACCAGCCTCAAACCTGCCACAGTACATTAACATAAACATTTCTACCTGTTCAATTTAAAGCAGTCCCCATCTGTCACCCTAGTCCCCACTTGAGACATTCATTATGTCATAGGCATTACGGGCTTCTTCTTTCTTCGTAGCCTGCAATCAGCATCAGATAGGTTTTGGTATCTGTTTGTGCATTTTATTTATTGGGAAATATGCCTCCTAAAGGCAGGGCTCGTGAATTCCTTGCTGGCCGTTTTCCCCAGCAGTATCCCTTAGTGAGCAGGACACTTGCTGAAACATATAAGGATTCAGAAAATATTTGTTGAGAAATGTTCAAATAACTAAGAACACAGCACGGCACATAGCAGCGGCCCATATTATCTGTTCTCTTTAAATCACTAAAATAGAGAATGTAAAGTACTGGCTTAGACCAGTGCCTATCAAAGTACAAATGCTCAGAAAGTGGTAACCACAAAGAGCAGCAGCAGCATTGATAAGATCATTAGTCAGTCTGAAAACCAGAAAAGTAGTGTGAAAGCTGGTCTTCAGGGGTATAGGCAGGTACAATAAAAACAGGAACTGGTATGTGCGTAAGAGCCTCTTATTACCTGGTGGCCATTTGGTTTGGCTGGATATTCTGACCATTCTGGATATATAAGGGTAAGCTTGCAAAGAAGTTCGGGCTACATGCTGATTATATTTTATTAAATTAGAGCAAAAGGCACCTTGAATTCAAGACATTCCAATTTTATAGCATTGATAGGAGAGAGAGGGAGGAAAAGAGAAAGAAGCTGAAATACTTTTCTTGTGCCAGGCTGAAATAAAAAAGCTAAAAATATCAATGGCACACCTTGTGGGGTATCCACTGGTTAAAAATTGCTATGCAGACAGCCATATAGTATTTCATTTGAGATTATCTAAATCACTATATTTCTTTTCCAAACCATTAATAAAGATAAGTGCTGCAATAGCCTTGTTAGTAGTTTGATAGAAAAAAAAAAAAAAGCGAGTATCATGCATCTCAGCTCCAAGAGGATCTACAGGACTGTCCAAGTTTGCACATCTGGCCTCTGCCCTCACTGCCTGCCCTCTTCACACACAGTTTTCCTTACCATGAAACCCCTGTGCTCAAGGCCTTTTGTGCAGGGAATTCTAGGTTTCAGGTTCAGCCATGTGATCTGCAAGTGCAATAAGGCTTTGGAAAAGCCTTTAGTGGATACTTACAAGCTGTATAACTTTGGGAAAAGTGGCTGATATTTATTTTTATGTTATAAAATGCTCCAATCTTAGAGTAATGTAGAAAATAAGATACAGTCAAGTTGATAAATTGTGCTTACTATAACCACACTGTATTATAAAGACTCCATGAAGATAGTCTAAGGAAACTTAAACATTGCCGGGGAATTAGCAGGAAGATTTTTTTTAAGGGAAGAAACAGCCTTTATTGACATTGAGGAGGACACAGAGAATCGATCATAGGGAGNATGGGGGGGGGGATCCTCTAGGAAACTTTTCTATTAAGGTCATGTGTTAGCATCAGTAAAAATGATATTCATATAGTGCATTTTAGAGTACTTTTTAAAAAGTCAGTCCAATCCACAGAGGCTTGAAGACATTTATACAGCCATCCAAAATTCAATAATAGGTTGGATAGATCAATTTCAGATGGTGCAAAACTAAAATAATGATAATGCCTCACTGTTACAGCCATGCAGTTCAGTTAAAATTATTACACAGGGTTACAGAAGCATGCTATTGTTTCTGCCATCTTGGATAGGGACAAAACACTTTGAAAGTATCATCTTTAATTCTTGGTGAAGGTGTAGGAGAACACAGACTGACAGAAGGAAGACTCACTGAAGAAATGAGATCTGGAATCTTCCTTGTTTTCTGAGCCTTCCCATCATTCACCAAGGAAATCAGATCCCACACATCCTATCTTTCAAAAATTCATCTAGAATTGGCAGTTATCATAGTAGTCTTCTCATGGCACCAGGTATGTGACTTAGAGAATCTTGTATTTGATTAATGCCCCATGAAAAGCAGTTTAAACTACTGTTTATTAATCACAAATATATTTCATATATCATTTACCTGTACAACAAACCTGTCATAGAAAGTTAACTAATGACCATAGTGGATGATAGATATTGGGATATAGGAAAAAATGTTCAAAGAGAGAGGGGAGCAAGAGATGGGAGAGGAATAGAAAGGAAAATAGAAAAGGGAAAACATAATGAAAGAAATGAAAACGAGGGGCAGGGGAGATGGATCAGTAGAATAAGTGCTTCCCTGGCAAGCGCAAGAGTCTGAGTTCAATCCCCGGCTCCACAAAAAAAAGAAAAAGAAATGAAAACTAAATTTTTGTAAATAAGAAAAGGAAGAAGTGTCAAATGGAGGGGAGGTGAATGGAAAAAAGAATCAAGATATATTAAGTAGAAGTACAAATTCCTCATAATGAATGTGATCATCATGTATATTAAAAGTGTTTCAAGATTTTAAAAATAAAAATTAAATTTAAAAATAAGTTAAATAAAACCACATATATATATTCAAATGATATAAATGCTATTTATTAAGCAGGCATGTACATTATAATGAAAATATACCAGGCTAATTGTACAAAAGAACAAAGGATGTTAAAATATATTAAACCTCTATAAAAATTTAAATATAAATTTATTATTGAATAAATGAATAAACGTACAGCTAGTGTAGTGGTGTTTTCCATGTCACCTTTTCTTGACTAAGAAAGATAAATTGTCATGTACTGGATCTTCAAAGTATGTATGTGCTGATACACATATAGGAACAAAGGACACTCTGCTGAACCAAATTCTTGGCTCCACAAGTTAAGTTAGAACTCTAGTTTATTTTCACAAATTCACTCTAAACTTTGGGTCTTAAGACTGCCCACAGAACCATGTTTAATCCACATGCAGTTGAATAGCGGCAGTGAGGCATTTATGAAATCAAAACATCATTCAAAATATTGCTGTTCACAGGTGAGTGCTGTGCCAATCCCACAAGCTAGGAACAATGAATCACTCCTCTAAGACCTGCTTTCCTGAGAGTTTCTGCCAGATCTTCTTTCCCCATAACCCCCTTCCAGCCTTGACAACTGCACACCTATTAACCACTTATTAAATACTATGAAGACCAAGGACAGTGCTGTCTGCTCTTTCGCCCTGATGATAGGCTTGGAAACAGTCTATAGAAGCAAAAAGCTCTGCCGAGAGCAGTAAATACAGCAGCGTAGAGAATGCCACTAGTCATGCCCAATGGCAAGGCAGGAATGAATAATGCCAGCTCTGGCAGAAATGGGCTCCATTCAACTTCCACAGAAAACTTCAGGATCATAGTCATTCTTGAGTGAGACATTTGCATTTTGAAACTCCCTATCTTTCTTTGTGAGTGAAGCTACGAATGAGTGGCCATATTTAGCGGCTGCAGCGTAACTATATGCAGCACATAGACCTGTCACCCTCAACTGGAATGCCCCTCACAGTTTTCTTTACAGCACAAGCCGCCACCCTCTTGTCTGGACTGTGGCCTCCATTCACTGGTGGTCTGCCTTCTTCTATTCTGGCCAACCCCACTCTTTCCATATACATATCTCACCCAACACATCATGTATAACTGGGCAGCCTGAATGAACTTTCTAAGGCACAAGCCAATCACCTCTTAGAACACGCCAGTGGTTTTTCAGTTATACTTGGAATAAAATTAAAAACATCAAGTGAGAACTTCACTCCCCTCTCATACACACATCTGGTAGCCTCACCTTTATTTACTACTTCTTTATCTACTCAGGTCACCATCATCTTGTAAGTTCTTGTTTCTAGGATGTTTATACTTATTGATCCCTCTGCTAAAATGTTCTTCAGCAAAATCTTCCTCACAGCTCACCATCCTAGTTTTTGCTCACATGTTACTCATGTCTACTAATCCAGTCTAAAGGACTCCTCTCCATCACTCCCTCACTCATCCTACCTTGTTTTCTTCAGAGCACTTAATAGCTGATACAATATTATTAGCTTGCTTGGTTGTTCATTCCATATAGAAGCAGTCTTGGCTGTCATTTCCAATTTCTTGACATGATCTAAAATAAACTACTCTTTCCCAGAATTTCTTTATATAAATCATTTTATTTCTAGGGTAGTCCTCATTCTCCTCTGCCCCTACCCATCATCCATGAACACAGTTGTAATAAAATGCTCACTGGTATTTAGGTGATATTAAAACTGCACAGTTTCCATTTGTTGGAATCACAGGGGAACTTTAGTTGCAGGAAGTTTGTAAGAGATTATTCTGAGCTTTTGCAGAGAGGAGGAGATGACTAGTGACGTGAGCTCGCCACCCTTTCAAGGGTTATTCCTTCCCTATAAGGGATACCAGGCAATTCTGGGCTTCTGAAGACCTTGTTTCACTTTTTCACTAGCTGACCACACTGCCAGGCAAGAGAGACTAAAAGCTATAGCACGGTCTCCAAACCCCTTGCTAGTAGCATCCAGGAACAGGTCAGTGCTGAGGCACCTGGAAGTCATCCTCATAAACCCTCTGTGGGATGAGGGTGACTTGTACAACTCCAGGCATCACTGGGATTGTTGCCCACATTTGTGATTGAGAACATGGGCTCTGCAGCTTGAAAGCCTGGGTTCAATTTTCTGCTTTGCCACCACTGCCTACGTGACCTTGGAAAATTACTTATCCTCACCAATACTAAATATTCTTTAACAGGAAAAGCTGAGTCCTATCCAAATTACTTTTTTAAAAAGTTGAAAGTTTTGTTTTTGGTTTGTTTTTGGTTTTTGTCTGTATTTTTTTTTTTACTCTGAAAAATAATAAATTAACTCCTTTAACCCATATCACAACTAGCATTGTGATATGGGTTAAATGAGTTAATTAAGAAACACAAAACTTTGGCTATTATCATTATGATTTCTCAATAAAACCTTGTTTGCTTGCATATAACTGAGAAAGTTCCCAGGATTGACAATGTATTTAAATGTATATGTGATAACTGAAATCCTGGGAGAAGAATATATATCTTAAAGCAACTGAATAGCAAAGAAAAGAAGAGAATATGTCTATGAATTTATGTGTGTGTGTGTGTGTGTGTGTGTGTGTGTGTGTGTGTATAGGGATAGATAGATAGATAGATAGAGATCTCAGAGTTCCTCAAACTATAATGATCTTTAAAATCAGAGCTTCCTACAGAACAACAGGGATGTCTATGCATCCAGGACAAGAAAGGAACTGGTGTTAATCCTCATACTTAAATAACAGCCAATCTCACTTTTCAATGAGGTCAATGACACAAAAATTTGCAAGCAATGCTCTGTGACAGCAATGTTGTATTATAAATACTAAAAACATTAGGTAGGGCCACAGGTGTTAAAACTTCCAAAGTATAGTTTAATTCTCATCTATGCCCTGCCAAATTTAGCCACATCACTTTATAGTACATTAAAGACTCTGTAAAACTAATATTAACTTTCTGCATTTTCATAGCTATCACATTTTAATATGCAATAAGTTGTAGGACCAAATTATCACCATCTAACATGAAACAGAATGCCATAACTATAACTATCACAATTCATGCTTTCACCAAGATATCAAATTCTCATGGAATAAAATTTGTATAAACAATGGTCTAGGATCCACCTGAAGACCAGGTATGTGAACATTCTCAAAAGACTTTCCTTTGAGACACATGTGATAGCAACGATTCCAAAATGCTTTGCTAGCTGCCTTGACGTTATTAATTTCACCTAAAACATTCTATTGCCTTAGGATGCCTCAATGCATTATACAATGAAAATCGCTTTCACTTCAGCAGCATCAAAAGGAAGTAAATTTCTAACTTATGACACTTTGCATCACTTCTTCAGGTAGGCAAAACATGACTACACCAATGAAATAAAGAGGAAAAGAAATCCAAAGGGAATAGTGCAAAGTTAAAAATTAGTGTGGAAAAAAGTGCTTCTCTCAATAAACGTTCCAAACTAAGTTTCCCTGAAGCAGAAGCAGTAGTATCCAGAAATCATATATCACAGTAATTTTAATTCATTTCAAAGTAGAAACACTTGAGTAAGAAATCTCTGCCAGTCTCAGGGGCTTACCTCATCATCTTTATACCAGGACAAGCTTTCTGCAGTGAGGACGAACCAGTACCCCTTCGAACCTCCTTTCATGATGCCAATGTTGCTGATGGTCAGCCACCCCTTACGAATGACCTGCAAGAAAGCAGACACCAGCACAAGCGCTTAGCTTAACACAAGTCAGGGGAAATGTAAAATCTTAGACTAAGTAAAGTTAAAAACAAGATTTCAGTGAGAACAGCACTGTCCCCACTACCAAAATGCAACTCCTATTGCGCTATTCGTGATAATTTATCTTCCAAAAGTGCAGGCGACCAGAGGGAAGTCTCTTTCATCAGTGAATAAAATAAAAATTTCTTGGACTCGTAAGATGGCAGGCATAAAGTGACTGAAACAGACAGGAATGAAATGAGGCAGCCTAACAGGGTTGTGCCAGGCCTATTTATGGCATTGCTGCTGCAATTAAAGCATATTTAGTTGATTGGATGAACAATAGACTCTCCATGCACACTGCTCTTCTCTCCTTTCCGCCTACTGCCTCATTTGTCTGCCTGTTTTGCAGCTCATTAGGATTTACAGCAGGGACTGGACAGCAAATGGTGAAAAGCAGAGACCCCAGCCAACCAATTAGGTCCTTGTTAACAACCATGAATAGGGCTGGTTGAGGGAGAAAGTGAAATAATAAGCTAAAATGAAAAGTGAGGGGTTTTTCTAATGTCTTTGCTTCACCCGTCTACTTCTGGTTATTATTTGCTATGCACAAACCATGCAGCATCTTCATACAAAAATATTTAAAGTTTTTATACTTTGAACCATTAACAACTTGGACCAAAGAGTTGATGAAATTATTTATAAGAAGGATTTAAGGATAAATGCATCCTCCTCTCACAGTTCTTGCAAAGTTATATTGTTTCCCCCCCCCCTCCAAAAAAAAAAGTTTGTTTTTTTCCATGTAGCACAATTTACTATACTCTGGAAGCTAGATCGCTTTGCTATCCTAGGACCAGAAATGCAATTTTATATGGAATCATACAGTGTCTCCTAAATGTCATCAGACACACAAGCTAAAGTACTGTGTGGTTTCTCTTATATGAGAAACCCAAAGTGTAAATAAGTTAGAAAGCTAAATGTCAAGAATTGCCCTGTATCAAAGACATTCAATGTCTTAGAGATCCTGAAATGTTAAAAATTACTTATGGTATGACTGATCATCAGTTTGAAAAGGGAGATGAAAATGCTTCAATAATTAAACTTTACTTTTACATTGCTGTTTTCTAGTGGAAGGCGGAAAGCCAGTCCTAGGGACAATCATGAAATAAGCCAACGTTCTCCTTGCTGGCCTCCCAACCTCTCACCACACTGCTGAAGCCTAGCCACCCTTGTCCAGCACCTCCTAGGGCCAATTCTCCCTAAGAGTACCTCTTTCAGGTCCAGACTGAAGCAGATTTCTCCACTGACCAAAATTACCCCTTCTTACTCTCTCCTTCAAAATAAATAAATAAATAAATAAATAAATAAATAAATAAAACATCCTGGAGTATAGTTTCTATCTGCTACATTATAATCATCAGATGCTTTCTAAAAACATAAATTCCTGAGCCAGCTACCACTCAGAATGAATTAGAATATGGAAACTAGGAATCTACACTTCAACATATTCAAAGGTGATTCTTATTTGTATGGAAGTTTAAAGACCCTTTCATGCACATATCCAATACACAAAATCAAAACCTGATTTTCAGGCCGGTGAGCTATCTCAGTAGACTAAAGCACCTGCTTAGGCAAGCCTAGGCAAGCACAGGGACCCCAGTTGGATCCCAGGCACCACATGCTGCACCAACCCTGCCCCCAGGGAGGGCTGAGCCATTCAGAGTCCAGGTATAGTGGTGCACACCTGTAATCCCAGCACTGGGGAAGCTGAAAACAAGAGGATCACTGAGTCCAAGCTGCATAGTGAGCCCCTGTAACAATCAAATACATTTTTAAAAAGGAAGAAAAAACTTGATCTTCTTTAAAGCAAGTGAACACAGCTAGTCTCCAATAGGAAGAAATCAGTTAAATTATTTCATACCAAGCTTACTACCATCTTTCCAGGGCTTAAAATACCTTCTATTTTTTGTACTCAGTGGGAGTACACTAATTAAATAATTTCATTTTATTAGTTATCTTTAGACATGGAAGACAACTTCTAGATATTCCACAAGTTATAAAAAGAATGCTACCATTTTGTATACTAGTAAAACAGGCTTCCTCTGTCAAAAGGAACCATGAATTGAGCCCATTCCTTCAGAAACTACCATATTTCAAGACTAAAAAAGGATTTCAGTGCCACAACCATGCCCTCAAGAATCTTCCAATCTAGGGGAAAGGCAAACCCCCAACAATGATTCCAATGTAATCATGTAGCAAGGGTTGTATGCCAACACAGATGCGGTCAACAAGGCTCAGCA
The DNA here is from genome assembly GCA_002564305.1 of Octomys mimax. Taxonomy (NCBI): domain Eukaryota; kingdom Metazoa; phylum Chordata; class Mammalia; order Rodentia; family Octodontidae; genus Octomys; species Octomys mimax. The sequence continues at coordinate 25,499 of NDGM011250865.1, forward strand.
TGTTGCAATAGACTCATCTTGAGAAGATATCTCAGAGATCCTGGAAGGGGAATAGAATTAGTCAAGTCAAGTAGCATGTTTGCTTTCCACAAAGAAGGATAAATAAGAATCAAGTTGGAAAGTGCAGAAAATGAGACTTGGGGACAAAGATGTTGAGGCTGGAGGAGGAGGTGGGATGACACTGGAGTAGACCCAGTTTCGTAAGACCTTGAATTTCACTGGTCCCAGTCCCCAGGAAGTACCAAAACTAAATTTCAGATTCACATCGCTAAAACATGTATATTTTAAAATTCTATATTTAACCATGGTACTAAAAAATTGTGTATATTATACTAAAATACCTGGTGAGAAATTTCAAAACACAGTATAACAGTGAAATAGATAAATAATGTTTTTAACAATTCTAAAACTTCAAAAAAAATAGAGGAGGAAGATCAAATTTTAGAAAGTAAGTATGCTGGTGATAAATTCAGTCTAGCCATGTTGAACTTAATTTTTAATTTTAACAATTAAAAACTTCATGGGGGATACAAATTGTGCTGCAATTATCATTTTATTATGAACCTCTTATTGATACCAGCACTAAGGTGCTGGTATCAATAAAAGTATATCAAAAAATCTGAGGGGGCCCTGCCCACTAGCTCAGTTGTTTAAGTGCCTGCTTAAGCAAAGGCTATCAGGCGCAGGATACAGTGGTTCGATCCTCAGATCCTCATGCCTTATTAGACCTGCCCTTAAGGCATCCTCAGCCAGTCCAAAAAAAAAAAAAAAATCCTTCTGAACTTTTAGACTGGGTGTGGTGGCACCTGCCTGTAATCCCAGCTCTTGGGAGGCTGTACTGTAAACAGGCAGATCACTAGGAGTCCAATCTAGTAGTGAGACCTTGAACACCCTGTAGACCCTTCCCTAAAATGCAAAAAAGAAAGAAAGAAAGAAGAAAAGAAAGAAAGAAAGAAAAATCTGAGCTCTCCTTTTATTTCCATCTTGCTAAATCCTCTTGCATTTCGATGGTTCTTGCAAGTTCCCTGAGTCAGAGAAACTTGGTCTTACAAGCTACTGAGAAATATCTAATGTGTGAAGCCACAATATATAAGATTTTTAAAAAATTAGTGTACTGGAGAAATGTCTAGGGAATAAAGTTAATAGAACTTACCATGCAAAGAAATGACTCTAGAATTGGCAGAGAGGCCACTAGCTAAGAGAGAAACCTGGTTTCTAGGCCCCAAAGACAAGTTCCAATTGTTATCTATAGTAGTAAGGATACAATAAAATTTAATACAAAAGAAAATATTTGACTACTTTTTAAAAAATCATTACACATAAAAATATTACTATTTTGCATTGACTTAAATAAAATCTATTTTATTTTATTTTATTTTATTTTTTTTACATTTATTTATTTATTTAGAGAGACAGAGAGAGGAGAGAGAGAGGAGAGAGAGAGAGAGAGA
>NDGM011250866.1:9774-21049 GCA_002564305.1 Octomys mimax
CTCTCTCTCTCTCTCTCTCTCTCTCTCTCTCTCTCTCTCTCTCTCTCTCTCTCTCTCTGCCCTATATTCTCATGTGCCCTAGTGCCTGCCATGATGTGGGAAAAAGTCTCCCTTGATCTTCAGACTTCTCTAATAACTACATCAACCTCCTGGCCCAACTTGTAAGAGAAATGAACTAGGCTCACTCCCCACACTGCCTTCTTCAGCTCACCTAACATTCTCACTACCTCACTGTGGGAAATGTCCTGGCGATGGTTGCAAGTTGTCTCTTAAGTAACTCAGGTGGGTTCAAGAGATACCTTTCACTATTTTATGTGGATGTGCTACTCTTCTCAAAAAACATCTTGTACTCTGTTGTAGCCCTGACTCTTGGCTTCTGATGCCAGCTTTTAATCTCCTCTCCCTCCCATACACTTCTGTTTCATTCATTCCCCTAAGTGTATTTTGCTAGTTCCTCCTCTTCTCTTGACATGCCCCAAGGTGCCACTCTTTTTTAGTCCACGTGCTCTTCCCCATTTCCTCAAACTCTAGACAAACAAGTGACTCCCAAGTAGCCAGGTCCTTTTCTAAACATCTCCTGAAAGGCTCATGGGTACCTCATTTTCTGACGTGTTCTCCCTTCCAGCAAAGAAGAACATACTAAGATCAGATCCCTTCATACAGGAGAGTGTCTCAGAAAGATTGAATATGTAAGACAAAGGAGAAAAGTCACCACGAAATTAAAACCAAATGGAACTATTGAAGACCCTAACTGACAATGTAGCTTTGGATTTAAAAAAAAAAAAAAAAAACCAACAACAGTTGTTCCTTGGAGGAAGAAAACTATAATTTATGGAGGGTGTATTGGGGCCAGCAAATGCTAAGCACTTTGCAGTGTCCAAAGCCTGGTTTATACTCTCAATAAAATCCTTTGAGGTGGCGATGATCATTTTGTTTTATGGAAGATGAAATATACATCAAAGAAGGTTACTTTGCCCCAGGTCACAAGGCTAGTGCCATGTCAAGATTCAAACTCTAACATCAATGTTCCTGAAGGCACAAGACAAGTGAAAGCATGACCCTGGAGAGAAGAAAAGTTTCAGGGTAGCAAGAAAGCAAAGTAAGAAGGGAAAAGTCTAGTAAGCTTCTGAATGTGAACAGAAGGGAAAAAAGAAAGAATGTCACAAAGTAAACACAAAAACTTGGGGAACATTTTCCTATTCCCAAATCCCTTCTAGAAGAGCTACAAAATTCAATTGTCATCTGCCTGAGAGCATTTCCCTTCCAGATAGTTTTCTCATTTTTCATCTGTTGTTTATCATTTGATTGAGTTTTAAATGAATGGAAGAGAGAAGGAAATTCTTTGTGCCTCTTCTGACTTTTGAATTATTTTCTTCTACCTCCTTCGCCCTTTACACTGCCTATTGAAGAAAGATTTCTGGATACTCCAATCTAGTGCTGTGGGCATTTAACACAACCACCACTGGGGCCAGGGAGATTGCTCAATAGAATAAGTGCTCGCCTGGCAAGTGTAGGGTCCTGAGTTCAATCCCTAGTACCAAAAAATAAAAAAATAAAAAACCACAACCACTACTTCCTGTGAGCTTGGACACATTTTCTTAAGGCTTAGTTGCATCCTTGTGAGAATGGGGGTGAGAGATGAAATGATAACTCTAAAAAATAATTTCCTTGTTCACTTCACTAAACTTATTTACTATCAACCAAAAGAATAATTTATTCCTTTTTTTTCTTCACCTTGGGAGTAGCTTATAAAAATTAGCAAGAACTACATTCCTCTATGGATTGGGAATGATTGGCCAGTCTATAGGGCTGAATGTGCAAGTGTGTGTTCATGTTGGATTGAGGGCTTTTGTCAATCTTCCCATAAGAGAATCAGAAACAAAGAAGCCATATACCTACTTTTAATATTATAATGAGAAAATCTCAAGTGATTGTGGCCAATAACAAAACCACGATGTTATAACAAAAGTTGCTAGTTGCTCTTACTTTTTACTTTCAAACTGAATTCCTGTTATTCCTCAATAAAACACCTTTGCAGCACAAGAGAGTTCAAAAAACATTCAAAAGCCCACCATGTTGACTGACAAGTGTTTTCCCCCTTATCTAACTCATGCCTCTATCTTGACCTCAAAATTTTTGGTGGTACTCAGGGCAGACACTGCAATTCCTAAATCCTCCCAGACCCTGCTCAACCTCGCGAGTTGCCAACAATCCCCACGTGTGCCAACCCCTCTCAAAGGTACTTGCACCTCAAATTTGTGTGGAAAACAGATTGCCTGTCCTTTTGGAAAATCTCTGTTCCCAGGTCATCATAAAATTCACAGAAAAGAAAGTCTTTTTTTTTTGCTTTTTCTCTAGCATATTCTCCTTTCCCAACAGAAAATAAACAATTCCTCTCTGAGCTGTAGAAATTAGATCTAACTTTGGGATTCATTGCATTGTCAGAGAGGCACAGAGAGGACCTAGTGCTGCATCTCTTGAAGGGCTTCAAGAGCAAGTGATGAGCCAAGCTGCCCAGGTGCCAGTTTAACTGAACAGAACCTTGGCAGAAGCCAGATTCCACAGCAACCCTCAACGTCAGGCAGGCACTGTGGGCTCTGGGGCTTCAGATTTAATTGCTGTTCTCTTCCAAATGGACGCATGACTCTTGTGCAGTCACTGCTCATCTTCCTGCTCATGTTCCTCTCAAGTATAGGTAACTGATCTTAGTGTCCCAGCTTGCTTTGAAGCATAAGGAGCCACCAGTGAATACAGAGGGAAAGAAGGAGGGAGGAGAGAAGTCAAGAATAAAAGAAGGATGAAAGGGCAGAAGGAGAAAAGAGCAATCAGAAAGCACATGTACTGACTCTGATGAAACAAAAACTAAAATGAGTAGTAGGACCTTCTCAATCGACAACTGAAAGACCTAGGACGTTCTGAAGAATTTCTGAAATTCAGTGGGCTTAGCTTTGTTGTGAAGAAGCCTACAATGTCCTCATGGACAAGATAAATTGGGCAAGTCTGGGGTGGGAGCACACAGCAGGCCCTCCTCCTTCTTTGTTCCCCAGTAAGCCAGGAGCAGGAGTTAACCCAGAACCAGGCAAATAGGAACTCTCTAAAAGCCTGTCAAATAAATGTGAAATCCATCCACACAGCCCCTTCCAGCTCTGACATGACAGAACTCTGTCTTTTTCCTGTCTCCTATGGCAGGAAATTTTCTCTGATTTCATGCATAGCCCTTCAAACGAAGGAAGAAAAAACTGCAATTTGAAGGCTAAGAAGAAGAAAAGATTTGACTTTGAACAGCTATCTCATGGTTTCAGACCTGTGAGGGACTTACTGGTTGACCTAAAAAAAAAAAATTGCAAAAGGTGGTTTTGTTGATGAATGATAACAAACGCAGCATTAGGAGAAGAATGTGTTTTAGCTTATGCCTCCTGATGGATTGCCTAGTTGATTGATGCTCTACAACACCAAAGCTTTTTCAGTTTCCTTACCATAAAGTGGCTCTATGGAGTGAAGTACTAACTCCAACACTATATATATATCTACTACTCATCCATTCCTCTTCTGTTCTCACTAGCGAGTTCAGCCTGGTTGGCCTCACCAAAGGATAAATAGTGCAGGAAAACTTTCCTGTGCTTCAACTAATAGACACACAGATCAGAGTAACCGTAGTTCCTGCGGTGGGAATAATGAGATTTGCTGGCACTTCGGAGTTAGTAACCAGTCAGTATAGAAGGGAAGAAGGAAGAGAGGAAGGGAGCGAGGCAGGAAGGAAAGGAGGGATAGAAGGAAGAAGGAACAATGGAGGGAGCTGAGAAGGAAGGCCTTGTAGATGGTTAACTGATAAGTAATATGCAGCTGAAGATGAAATAGTAGCTGAAACAAGCTATAGCTCCTGTCTCATATGCACAGCTGAAACACACACACACACACACACACACACACACACACTCTAAAACCATAAAGTTGTGTGGAATTCATTTCTGAGAAAGTCACAGGGTTGAAGTTCTAAGTAACTAGGTTTGGGTCTCACGTCTCACTCACAACTGCCAGTCTAGATGATTTCAAACATCCTCATAGTTGAATCATCAGCTGCCTGCTTTACCTCCCTGGTGGGACCAAAATCCACTTCCTGTCTCCCCACTGGTGCCCTCTCTATGGATCCTCTTTGCATCTCTAGACAGGGTTTTGATTGGACTCCCTTCTTTGGCCACACCCTTTCTCATTCACATTGGGTGGTACCCCAAGACCTGATGGCTAAAATGCTAGCTCCTTAGCATGGCATTTGAGAAAGCCAAGGGCCTGACTGCCCCTAAACCCCCACTCTGGTCTGCCTATCTTAACAACACTCAAGGGTTCTGCTAGCTCACCCCGACCTACTGCATCTTGGTGTATTTGTTCATGGTTCAGCTCCTTCTCCCCGTGTATGTCACATCCCTACACACTCTGGACTCCCTCTTTCAACACAAGAACCACATCCTGTGAGCTTCATGGATTCACCCCCACTAGACATTGAGGTCCTCTGAAGAAATAGGGTCTGCTCTGGATCACAAGTGTGGGGTACCCTACCCAGCATAGTAGGGTGCCCTACCTAGCACTCTTGGGGTGCCCTATCCAGCACAGTGGGGTACCTTACTCAGCACACATGGCGTACCCTACCCAGAACTCTTGGGGTACCCTACCCAACACACTATGCAGTGCCCCATAGTGGGGCTGGGTAGGGTGCCCTACCCAGCACACATGGGGTGCCCTACCCAGCACACACGGAGTGCCCTACCCAGCACTTTTAGGGTGCTTACCCAGCACTCTTAGGGTGCCCTCCCCAGCACATTGTGTGGTACACTACCAAGCACACTGCAGGCACTCAATAAATGTCTGTTGCATGAAGGACTCAATGAGCCTCTCCCTTCCTGCGCTTCAATTTCTGCTGGCCTCCTAAAGGTGAACACTGATGAAAGCACTCTGCTTATCACTGTCTCTCCAGCCTCTTGGAAGGCGTGTATTTTGTGCCTTTTTGACACCCTCTCTCCTTTCTCTCATATTCCTCTTTGTTACTGGAAAGGCAAGTTAACCAGTTAGGCTGGAAGGCTGACAATAGCAGTACATAAGGAATAGCTGCCAGAGGTGATTTGACTTAATTAGGGGTTCACCCCGAAGCATTTTCCTGAAATTCACAGCATGTGCAAGATATGCTCTATATTTCAAATAGACACAGGACAACCTGTATGCAAGTGTATGCACTGCATCAGGAGTACTGCATTCCATGCTGGACTCTTCTCCACTTGTAGAGGAAATGTGCAGATCTTACAGCCAGAGAGCCATACATCAGGATGACTGCAAAGGCAATCTGAGTTTTGGGCAGGATGACAGGATAAGAGACTCCAGTGCTTTCTGCCTCTTCCAGTGTTCTCTGGCCCATGTAAGGCTTCGAGTGAAACCTGGAGACTTGCAGTGAGTTTGTGATTTGGAGCAGATTTTGAAGCCTACAATATATCACCCCCACCTTTCTTTCCCTCCCTGGCCAGGGTTTAGTCTAAACCCCTGCATATCCCTTCTCCCAGCTATAGAAAAAAGTTAAGGTATCTCCTCTCCTGGATCCTTTCAAAGCCCAATCTACTTAAAAGCAAACATTATAATTAAGAAGTCAGTGACCAAATGAGCAAGAGCCACCCCCAATACCCTCCAGCAAACATGCACAGTGCATGTAGCACCTCTCTGTCTACTTAGCTGAGAGTGTGGGTGGCAGCAGCTGACTTGACAGCCAGGTTCACAGTGACCTTGGCACAAGTGCCCCCTGGACCTTGGCTTGGATGTCCGTGTGCAGCAAAGCTCAGCATGCAGGAATTTCTGGACGCTTCCATGGTCTGCCTGGAAGAATACTAGCAGCAGCACAGATCCATCAGCCAGTCCAGAAAAGGAAGTAAAAAATGATAAATGGTGCATAATCACCTCCAGGGGATTATTGGAGAGAAACGTGAGTCCCCAAGATGAAAGGGACAATGCCAGATAAAGCTTGTTTTTGTGGCTATTGTTACCATTCTAACCCTCTGAGAAATGAGTTTCTTCCTGAAATTTTATTGCGTTCAGAACAGCTGAACTAAGAGGTCTGAGTCTGAATAAAGGTTTGAAAGAGAACTGGAGACTGCATGCAAATAAAGAAGGCTAGGCAAGGGAGGCTTCAGCATAAGCCTGCTACAGCTCAAGGTCTCCCCATGAGGTGCCCTGATGGGCTGTGACAGTATGAAGGGGGACATGGCAGTGCCAGGGGTAGGAAAGTGCCAACCGCTCTCTTTTGTTGCAATTTGTCAATGACTGGGCTTAGGATGTAGCTCAGTGGTAGAGTGTTTGCTCAGCATGCATGAAGGCCTGGCTTAAATCCTCGGTATTGAAAAAAAAATCCAGATGTAATTAGACACTGGCTGACAAAAAGCTTTCATGGCTAACAAGAGCCCAGAAAAGGGTCCCTTAAGGACTTTGTCTGGCTCGGCAGGCCAGCAACACAAATCTGCACAAGTAAGGCATTGGGATCCAATGTCATCACTTCACACAGCCCTACCAAACAGCCAATTCATTAAATATGTCATATTCCATGCATTTCTGCACTACTGTCCCCACCCACACCTCTCAGAAAATACAAGGTTCAAGGGGCAAACCTTTAGAGGGAAAAAAGGAAAGGACAATCTAAATGCTTTCACAGAGCACAGAGGCACTGAATTTCACCACACAAGCTAATTCTCTTATGATCCACCTTTCCCAAACTGTCCCTACCCCTGCCTTCCTGGTCTCCAAAGCCAAATGGAAGTGGGCACTTCCAAAGAGAAATGATCTCCACACTGAGATATTTTTAAAAGAATTATACATGACTTGAAAGGATGTCTAAAACATAAGAGGACAGATATGTCGGCATTGACTGCACATCAACTCACTCAAAGTACAAGAAATTCTGGACAGTTCTTTAGCCAGCTAAAGATGATTCAAGTACCTCAAGCAAGATATAAAAAGGAAGAACCCAGAAAGACCTCCAAATAGAGGAGGACAATATGGCTTCCATGCTCTCTCTGGGAGCTGAAGTGGACAAAAAGAGCCCATCCAAAGCAGGAAAATCCAGGGTGCCTGGGGAACAGAGAAGGCCATTATAAAGGCATCTCTGATGATCTTTAACTGCTTCTGAAAACACAGGTCTTAAAAAACAGTGGAGAGAGAAAAAGGGGAAAGTAAGGGCACAATCTCTTTTTCTTTCCCATAAGTACCATTGCCTATTGTGGACTGTTTAATATATTGCAAATGAGGCAGGAGTGCTCTAATTTCTGAGCATGAGTCTTACAGTTATTCGGTGCTCTGAGCTGACCCACTGGAAGAAGGAACATGGCAGGAAATTTCATCAGGCAGTGGATGCCCACCAGGGTGGTCACTCATCCTTTAGATAACAGAACTTCTGAGTTTTAATAGCCTATCTGACATTAAGAAATTCATGCAAGGGAATTTCATGCAAGGGAAAAGATAAGATGCCCTGGCCCATCTGGTTCCATGTATGACAAAAGAAATGGCACCTTACCAGGATACCATTCCTTCTGCTCCAGAGACGTTTTCATACTTGGCTTAGGGACCTCATGGAAGGGAAGCACCAGTGGACAAATGCTTGAGAAATGCAGCTAAAATGTGTGTTGAGTTTGCACCCCAGCCCTGGCTGGCTCTTAGTTGGCTCTTAGCAAATCATCAGTTGCCTGGCACCTACAATGTTCCCCTCAGTGAACAGTAATTGCATTTTTATTTTATAAGCCAGAGTCAAGCTTGAACTTCTCAGTGGCTCTGACAAGCCAGAGATTGATAGATGGCTCTTTCATTTGTCTTAGCATTAAAAACAGTGAAAAGGAAAAAAATACCCAACCAAAATGTGGAAACTCATTTTTACAAGGGGTTCATCAAAGACAAAGACAGCAAAGACACCTTTCCTCTTTGTTTATACTCTTGGGGTCTCAGATGTTCAAATATCCCTAGACAAGAACTAACTGAGTCATCCACATTTCTAAAGTCTGCAGTGGCCAAATAATTGTATGGGGGGGGGTATTGTGCACTGAGTTAATTATGCTTCCTGTATAGGGAATAACAATAAAGATAACAGTAGTAGATTTAAGAACTGTGGAGGATTCTGAATGGCCTGCCAAACTCTTTTAAGCCTTGACCTTAGCGCCCAGCATTTAGGCATGCAACTTGTGCTGGTACTGGTCCAACCTTGTAAGAACTGTGGAGGACCCTGAGTGGTCCATGGGACTCTGGACAGTTGTGATCTGTGGGCCCAGTGCATGCAGGGACAGAGATTTCCTGGTGTCTGGTCCATCCATTTAAGAATTTAGGAGGACTCTGCATGACCTTCTGGACTCCAGCAAGTTGCGTCCCTTAGTCCCCAAACAGGCAGGTGTGGAACTTGTGCTGGCACTGGACCAACCTTTCAAGAACTTGGGGGAGGATTCTGGGAAGCCCACAGTATCCCGGTGAATCTGGCCAATACCCACCACCTACACTGAAGCTTTGTTGAGTATTGGCCAGTCACACTCACTAGTAGTGAGAGCCTTGTTGAGTCCTACCTTGCTTCCTACTATAGCAGAACCTTTACTGACACACACCTCACTACTCTCCTACCACTGATAAGTCTGGGTGATTACTGGGATCTTCAAAAATGCCCCAAACAAGGGGCTGGAGAGATGGCTCAGTGGAATAAGCACTTCCCTGGCAAGCACAAGGGTCTGAGTTCAATCCCCAGTTCTGAAAAAAAAAAAAAAGGCTAAAACACAGAATCAAAAGGTAATCTCAATCCTGCAGCCCACCCAGAACAAATCCAAGAGATAATGACATACAAGTTGGAACCACACACCTGAAATTTCTGAAATGATAGCAGCTAAAGACACAAGTCCTTCAGGCTATAGAAGAAATAAGATCAGAAGTAATCTCTCGGGTCAAAAAGAAATGACAGGGGCTGGGGAGATAGCTCAATAGGATAAGTGCTAGCCTGGCAAGTGCAAGCCTGAGTTCAATCCCCAGTTCCACAAAAACAAAGAAAGAAAGAAAGAAAGAAAGAAAGAAAGAAAGAAAGAAAGAAAAAAAGGACGGCAATTGTGAAAGAATTGCTTAGCACAGCTAACGAAGACATAGATTTTAAAAATAGAGGAGAATAGAAAAATGATGGAAAAACTGAATAAACAATGCAGGAAACAATTAGAATGCATGAAACAGATTCTAACAGATATCCAGGGAATTGAGAACTCCACTGAAAGCTGGCAAAACTGCTTGAATGAAACTGAAGATACATTCAGACCTAGAAGACAGCAGTGCAGATAATGAAAATGAAAGGAAATAACAAAACTAACAAGGAACCAGGAAATAACAATTCAGCAGCAAGATGATTCAAAGAAAAATAATATAAGAATAGTAGGTGTCAATGAAACAGCAGGAGACAGCACAAATGACATAAAGACTATTTGCATAAATACTAGCAAAAAATTTTCCAAACATGAGAAAACAACCTGCCATACAAATCAGCAAGGCATATAGAATTCCAAACAGGTATAATCAAAATAAATCTATACTTAGACACATAATAATCAAGATCTTAAAAACTGAGCAAAAGAATAGAATATTAAAAACTTCTAGTGAGAAAAAACAGAGCACCTATAATGGAAAGCCCATCATAATCATGCATATTTCTCAACACAAATCATCAAATCAAATCAAGAGCTTGGAATGAAGTATTTCAGGTTCTGAAAATAACTTCCAAACCAGATTGATGTACCCTGAAAAACTATCTATCAAATTCAATGTTGAGATAAGATCCTTCCATGACAAAGAACAACTAAAGAATCCCATGACCATCAAACCAACCCTATAAAGAGTAATGACAGATATTATAAAAAGAGATACAATTGACCACAGCTTCAACAATAGAAAGGAACCACCAAACATAGCAAGTAATTAAAAAGAGAGAAAGAGTATGGATTCTACAACAGGAAAGTAACATGACAAAGATAAGCCAATACATATTGGTTATAACCATCAATGTAAATGGACACAATCTATCAATTAAAAGACTAATAGAGTGGGTTAAGAAACAAAACCCAACAATATGCTGCATACAAGAAACACATTTAACTCAAAAGGAATTCACAGACTAAAAGTCAAAGGATGGAAAACAATTCTCCATGTGACACAAAATCAGAAAAAAGGGGTAGCTATTCTGGTTGCTGACAATATCAACTTCAAACCATAAATCATTCAGAGATAAAGAAGGTCACTACATACTTGTTAAGGGAAAACTGCAAAAGGAAAAGATAACAATTACAAATATGTATGCACCCAATGTAGGAGCACCCACCTACATATGACAAATTTTAACAGACATGAAAAATGAAATGAAGAATAATACAATTTTAATGGGAGACTTTAACAATCCATTATCACAAAGAGATAGAACAACTAGGCAAAAAAATGAGCAAAGAAATAACAGAACTAAACCAAACTTGTGAAGAATTTGACTTGGTAGACCTTTACAGAGTGTTTCACCCAGCAACAACAGAATACACATTCTTCTCAGTTGCACATAGGACATCCCCCAAAATAGACCATACACTAACACACAAAATATGCTTAAGTAAATGCAAAGGAATTGAAATTTTCCCATGCATACTATTTGAGCATAGTGCAGTGAAGCTGCAAATCATTGACAAAAGAAACTACAAAACACTATAAACATATGGAAATGAAAGAACAACCTCCTAAACAATCAATGGGTCACAGATGAAATTAAAGAAGAAGTTTAAAAATGTTTACAATCAGACAAACACACAAATACAACTTACTGAAACCTGTGGCATGCATTGGAAGTTGTCTTAGGAGGAAAATTTATAGTGGTAAATTTTCACATTAAGAAAACAGAACAAGCTCAAATAAACAATCTAATGCTACACCTCAAGCTCCTAGACAAAGAAGAGCAAGTCAAGTGCAAAGCCCAGAAAAGGCAGGAAGTTATGAAGACTGGAGTAGAAATTAATGCAATGGAGACAATACAAAGAATAAGTAAATCAAAGAGTTGGTAATTTGAAAAAATAAATAAAATTGTTAAACCAGCCTAACCAAAAAATGGAAGAAAAACCCAAATTCATGCTAGAAGGAATGAAAAGTGTGAAATCACTACAGACCCTATAGAAATTCAGAAGATCATCAGTACCTACTGCATATATATATATATATATATATATATATATATATATATATTAGCATAGATATACAGCTACTTTCT
>NDGM011250870.1:2417-13117 GCA_002564305.1 Octomys mimax
TCTCTCTCTCTCTCTCTCTCTCTCTCTCTCTCTCTCTCTCTCTCTCTCTCTCTTTTTCTCTCTGCCCCTCCCTTCCCCCTCCCTTCCCCCTCCCTTCCTTTCTCCCTCTTTCCAATTCTGGAGTGAAAGCATTGCACTGCATTTCATAAAATGCTTTTTTTTCTTCTCTTCAGAGAGCACGGGGATGTGTTATAAAACCTAAAGCCACGTGGACATAATGAGGCATTTGGAGGAATCTCACTTTTCAGTTGCCAATCAGAACCAGCCAAACTCATCCAGAAAATTCTACGTGACCACCTTTTCATTTCCCACCTCTCTGAACCCCTGCCCCTCACCCCTGCATTCACCCAGCCCAGTTCTTCCCTAAACATCTCACACACTGGCTCTTCTACCCTCATAAGCTCTCACATGAAACAACCTTCTCCCTGAGACGTTGATATTTAGTAGCCCGAAGCTCATTAGTACTGCACTGCTTTACCCTAGAGTTTTAAATTTTTAAGCAGCTAGGATTTGTCTAAGAGGTCTTAACCTTATAATTTGTAATAACTTAGAGACTGAGTATCTAAAGTGTGGTTTATAAAAAAAAAAATGCTCTTTTCCTCCTCCAGCCATTCATGGCTTTCCCTTACAGTCAGAGCTTGTGCTATCAAATCAGCAGATGGAAAATACTTATTTATTTTTCAATAGTAAAACACAAGCAATTATGAAACATTGCTTAACATGATCAATTGTGCCTTAAAGGAAAGCCCAGACTGTCAGAGCGCCTGCAGGTGCTGCGAGGGTGAAGAAAGGTAAGAAGGAGAAGGATTGGTGAGTATGAGGTACTTCCGTATGGTGTCAGACCCATGCCATGAGATCTGTCAACTTGAACCTTCGCCTGTCCCAGAAGCAGGGACCAGAACCTGCTTGTTTCTGGCCATGTAGGGTCTTGGGTGAAGCAAGGTGGCATGGTGGAAAGCATGTACCAGTTTGGATTTGGGCATAGGAGCTGTTTAATTTCAGGCAAGTTGCTTCATCTTCCTGGGCGTCAGGCTTTTTCCTCTATTTATAGTCATCATTAGTTTGATATGAGCATTAGAAGAGAGACCATAGAAAATGACCCGGCATAATGCCGGTGATATAGCAAATAATAGAAACACTGCCCTCCAGACACAAAGGTAGAATACATGCACGATTAGGACCCAACCTCAGCCCCTAGGAGCCTTCAGCCTCTAGGAGGGGAGAGGGGAACTCACACAAATAAGGCTAATTCTGATGCACAAGGAGCCAACCAGCGAAGAAGACATATTTCCTCTTATTTCTGCAGCTTAGAACAAGGCAGGGCTCCTGCTACATCGACGAGACTAAACTTTTGTCTAAAAATTATCTAAGGACCACCTAATGTGTGTCGATGTCACACATGTCAGATGTGTCAGCCTCTCCCCATAATGACTCTGACATCAACAGTAAGGAAGAAATATTACAATTACCGAGGGTGCTGAAGCCCAGCATGCATTTTCATGAGGAGACTTGGTGAATGGCAGCACGAACTCCAGCAATCAGCTTTCCCTGCCAGCCAAGCTGGTTGAAGAAAGCGCTTGTCCCCTCAAAGACAATTAAAATGAGCTAAATGAATTAAAGGAGGCCTCCCCTTCTAAAGTACAGTCAGAGGTTAGAAACAGTAGTATTTGGATTTATGGAAATACTGTGGCTGCCAAGTCTTAGGAATTGTGGGTCACGGGGGAGTCATTTTAGCGGTAACCTAAACAGCTTATAAAATTGGAGGCAATATGCATAATTTTACATTTCTGGGAGGCAGTTTTCATGCTGCTGTTTATTTTGGCTTCTTGGGTCAGGAGAAATATATTTCCACCTTAAATTAGAGAGAGAGAGAGAGAGAGAGAGAGAGAGAGAGAGAGAGAGAGAGAGACTGCATTGTTGTATTCATTAAAACAATGAGCAAAAAACCATACAGACAGAACAGGGATTTTTCCATGTTGAGACAGTGGTGACCAGGCCAAAAGGCAGTATAGTGGAGGAGGTAGCAATATTCTAAGCTACCTGCTACCGCTTACCAGCTAGCGATTTCTTAACCATTGTGTGCCTCAGTTTCTGCATAAGTAAAATGGGGCACACCATTTCTGCCTTGCTGAGTGCCTATGACAATGAAAAGCAGTGGCCTGTGCACATGCTCAGTTGGCATCTGCTTCTGACTCAGCCATTCCCTCCAGCCCTGGTTGTTATCCTTGCCCCGGGCAGGTCATAAGTAGAAGCACGAAGCTATTGGGTAGGTGAGCGAGGGTCACAGGACCTTTCTCCAAATATCAGACACATATTGACAACCCACAGGGGCCACAGAAGGACTTCCGTTAAGTGCCTCAAGCATCCTGGTCCCCACACATCCAGGTCTGCTCTCCCTGGCTCCTGCTCCACTCTATAAATTTCAAAAGAAATCCAAGCAGCCTGCACCTTCTTCAGTTGGCCCCCTGCCACCCCCCAAGTCCCCAAAGTCCTCGAGTGTGTGTACTCTCTTGCCCATTACATGCACAAACTCCATCAAAAAGCATTTGTCTACACCCTCTTTATTCACTTTCAAAGGGTTAAACAGCCTATTTACTGGGCTGTCAACAATCCAAGACCCAAAGCACGAAGAAAGCCCCGTCCAGTTTTGTGCGGCAAAGAGCCTTGTCTTCCCTGGCCTGTTCTTGTTACTGTCATGTAATATCCATGACAATCGTATTGGGCTTTTTTTGGGGGCTCTGTGGGGCTCAATCTGAGGGGCCACTTTAAGCCAGGCGAGGCCTTTATTTATGTGGATTTGAAAGAGCCTTGAGACCGTCCTTCCCCTCAGATCCCTCTTCAGCAGGTCACTGCCATTTCAAAAGGATTTAAATGCGGAGGCTGCGACCAGCTCTTCCATCACGTTCTAATAGACTGACATGAGTGTTGGAGTCTGAAAGACAGGGGAAAAAGTGATGCAGATTTTCCCTAAATTGGACTGACGCACAAAGCGGGGGGGGGGGCAATTGAGTGACGAGGTAACCCCTCACACCCCTTTTTATACTTCTAACCAGCGCCGCACAAAGAGAGAGCCGTGGGAAGCTGCCCAGGAGCCGGGCCGGGCCGTTTCCATGGGCCATATGGAAATTTTGTTTTGTGTATAGAGAAAGTGTCTGATAACAGTGACCTTAGCTGCCATATGTGGGCAGTGAATAGGCCAGAGGAAACCACTCAGCAATCTGACCCTCAGCATATGGACCATCAGCCCAAGGAGATTTTCATTGCCATCTTGCTGGCAACCCCAGGGATTTCATTAGATTTGTTAATGAATTGCTCTATTGACTTATATCTGAGCTTGCCTCATTAGAGGAGAAGAACACAATTTTTATCTATGTTTTCATGAAGGGGACTAGCGTGGTCCTTCCTTTGTTGGGGCAGTGGGTAATCTTCCTGGCTGTCACCAGCTTTGAACTAATTTATTGTGTCAGTTGAAGAAGGCCCTTCCTTGCTTGTTGAGGCACAGGCCCCACTCCAAGCCTCTTCAAATCGATGTCTTCCTTGTGAGTGGGATGTCTCAGAGGCTCTGGCTCTGTTTTATAAACAGCTGAACATGATATGGTCCCAGTATTGTGTATCTTCAGGGCGCAGCAACAAGCTGATTGCAGGGGCCCCCACTGTCAGGAAGTGGCTCTCCAAAGCCACAGCATGTCACACCCAGTTTTCCCATTCACCTTCCTTGCCTCCCACTAGTCACTGGAACTGGCAAAGGGGCTGCGTGTTGAAACATTGCTGCAAAATTCACGTTGAGTTCGAAGCCTTACAGCTCTCATCATAGCTCAGCTTTATTAGTAATGGCTCAACTGGGCTTCTCAAGATGGGAAAGCTTGGGTTTTAAAGCAATAAGAACTATCAATTAACATGTTATTAGGGGTAAACCAATAAAGAACCCATTATGGCTAATAGCGAGTGTGGAATCACTAGGAATTAGCAAAATGAGATTCAATAAAATGTAAACCATAAAGATAAGCTTCTGAAGATTGGATCTGGCTTTTTGAGCTTTAATCTCACATAAACAAATGAATGACACCAACCACAGCTTCCTATTGGCTCATCTTCTCCAAACCTGTAAAGGACAAACAACACTTCTTGAGCGAGACTCAGGAAGAAATTTGGTCACTTTGCAGCTTGGAGGTGGCTTGTCCCGTGGCGAGGGCAGGAGAGGAAAGGAAGGCTCCTTTTTAGACTATGCAGGCTTGAGCTCAGCACTTTCTATATATGTCTTCTGGTGATGGGATGTGACATGTGAGTCCCCACACCTAGGCAGTGGCCACTCTTATTCTAGCTCATGGCTCACAGAGAACCCAAAACATAGAGAAAAGCCAAAACCACCTGTTGGTGTCACAGTGAAAATCGGGAACTCTCACAAGTCCTGAGGCAGTAGCAGTGAGTTGTTACACATGAGAAAATATCTCATCCAGGGTGTTGTGAAGTGTGGCTGGGTGACTGTCCATTCTTCACCGAGTCAGAAGATAGAAACTGGGTTTTCCAGCTGGACTCTACCCTCTGCCCTCTACTCTCTTAATGTTCTGTTGATGTACATTAAGAGGGTTGGCACCCATGGAAGACTAAAGCAAG
The DNA here is from genome assembly GCA_002564305.1 of Octomys mimax. Taxonomy (NCBI): domain Eukaryota; kingdom Metazoa; phylum Chordata; class Mammalia; order Rodentia; family Octodontidae; genus Octomys; species Octomys mimax. The sequence goes on from NDGM011250870.1 coordinate 7,032, forward strand.
AAGTGTGCTCCCATTGTGAGTGATAGATGCTGGAGCATTTTGTCCCGGCCCAAGAAGAATGTTCATGGAATGGAGTCCTGGAAGCTCTGGAAGCTTCTATACGTAAGAGTCCAGTGGGACTGTAAGAGGATACTCTGAACTAGGAAAGTATAAGGAAGTCTTGGCCAGGTTTTTAACCAAGCACATTGTTTTTATTAAGACAGGGTCATTGGGCTATTGGTCTTGAGCTCATGCATGCATGGAGTTGACTATTGCCTGTGTAACAGAACTACCACTTGGCTGGGTATAAAATTCTTCCTCCCTTCAGGATTCCATGGACACCCTTTCATTGCTGCTGGCAATGAATTTCACACTGATTTTACCAATTCATTCTTGATTGGCTGTATTTTATTATGGACCAGTTATTTTATTTTTTAAAGGAGTAATCCTGATTATTTCATAATGTATTTTATTTTCCCAAATATTTCGCTGTTGCTTTTATGCTTGCATGACAACCTGGCTGGGTATAATTTACTTGAGTCACACATCGGTTCCCTCAGAACTCATAGACATCCTGCAGTCATCTTTTGGCTGTGAGCATCTCTCCTCATCAGGATGGCTTTTCTATCACCGATGCCTTGATGCAGCTCCTGGAGGCCAGAAAATATTTCTTTCCCCTTGAAGTCTTAGAAGTGGACCAAGGAATGTCTGTCTCCATGTCAATCATCAATACTTCCTGGAACACAACACACCTTGTGAACAGATCTTATTTTTTCTTTTCTTCATTTCAAAGAAACTCTATGCTATTAAATCTCAATGCACTTAGTTCCATTTATGGTATTCTCCAAGTCCAGATCACTGCGTGCCCTTATCTTGGATAGATTCAGTAGGCCTTGGATCTGTTCATTAACACCAGCTTATAGTCTCCCGCATACTCCAGACTTTAAGCACCTCAAAGAAAGAAAATCACTTACTCATCTTTATTTCTTTCCTAAGATCCTGGCATGTAAGAGACACTCAAGAAGCAGATATGGAATGAATCTGCATGTAACCTTGTCAGTTAGAGTTTGAACTGAGAGGGCCCCAGAGCACTTGGAGAGATCATTGTGGGTGGCAGTAATTTTCATGACCTGACATCAACATCCTCTTGGAGCATGGTGGGATGGAGGGTGAAGGTGAGGGTGAAGCTCCTATTGAATGGTGGTAGTGTCTGGCAAAGTCCAGAGATGCTGACTCGGTAAGAAAGGTAGGTGAAGTATACAAACATGGTGGATATTTTAGACTCCTCCAAGTAGAAAAACTACAGTTAATTCCCGGCAAGCAATTGGGTAATGAGGAGGAACATGCCCTTTATTTCCAGGAAAATAGATGGAATGGTTTTCCCCACAGTTTTTATTATTTATTAACAGATGTTTGTAATATATACTGGTTATGTTACTTGTGGGGAGTTGGCCCATGTACACAACACATCTTAATTATCTTGTATCCCCTGCCTCTACCTTTCCATCTCTTGGTTCCTTTCCCTTTTTCAAAAGATCTAGCTGACTTTTTCTATTATTTTGCTCTTTATTTATATTTGGGTTTCTCGTGCAAAAGTAACCATGCACTTTTTAAGCTTGTGTATTCGATTTATTTCATTTAACTTACATTATCAAAGTATGTCTATTTTTCTACAGATGACTCAATTGCCCTTTATGACAGAGTAGAACTGCAAAGTTTTTGAGACGTTACCTTTCTTCTTGGGTTTTTTTCCCTTTTTGGATGTGAATTTTTTAGTTGATCTGTAGTGCCAAGCATCCCCCAAATCACCTTATTAAATTTCTTGGAAGGAGTTTTGCATCTGTCAGAGGAATCCTGGCAGTAACCAGGTAGAGTATTCAAAAGACTTGATTGGAGAGAATTTGGTGATACTGCCATGGACGAAGGTGTAGACTGAGGTAGGAGGACCAGAAGCAGATGAGAAAACATCAGAGGAAAGATGCAATCACCCCAAGGCGTGAGGAGATGAGGACAGAGAATGGCACTACAGGGCGTGAGGAGAGTTTTCCTCACGGGAGAACGGCCTCTGTCATGGCAGCTCGCATCACACTGCTTCCCTCAGCATGGCCAGAGCTCAGCAAGGCTGGGAGGTGTTTCTCACCCCTTCTTCTTTCTCTTTCTTTATCACTCCTCCCTCAGGCCAAGCCCAACTGGCCAGAGGCAGTGGGAGCCTGAGTGGTGCCACCATCCATGGAGAAGAGCCCTCTTGGGTATGGACTGCGAAGAAAAAGGCAGAGCACAGATCTGGAGGGTCCAATATCCCCCAAGGAGACAACCTCCCTCATTATCAAATAAACCAAATAAATGCTATGCTTTTCCTATTAGATGGGAGGGAGTGAAAAGTTTGGAAATAAACTGTATGGGTGACAGGTATGAGGAGAAAAAGTTGCCTTGGGGTACTATTGGTCAGAAGGGGACTAGGAGCCACCTCTGAGAGGAAATTTTGACAGCATCTATCAAAAATCACAAGAGCTCACACCCTTTAGTGGAGAAATTCTAGTTCCAGGAAGCCCCATCCCATGATACACGCTACATGGACACAATGCTGCAGGCACAAGTCTATTCATTATTGCATTATTCATAATAGCAGAACGCTGGCAAAAAATCAAGCATCCATCAGTGGGAAACTGGTTAAATCAATCATATCTTATACACAATGGAATACTATGCAGCTGTAAAACATGAGCAAGGAGTCTCTTCCTGTAATGATTTTTTTATTAAGAGAAAGGAACAATGTGCTATCATTTATGCTGGAGGGTGGGGAGGAGAGATGGCAACATAGCCACATGATGTCCTTTAGATCTTGCATCAGATATGGAGGGCTTGGCTTGGGTCTGGCAAGGGGACTGGGTAGTTCGGGAACAGCAGAGTCGAGAGCTTTTATATCAGGATTCTGGAGCTTTGTACAGTAAGTACAGATTGATCTATTGAAATGCTCAAGAAGGGCTACATTACTTTGAAATCCTATTTCAAGCCTCATGTTGACCATCTATGAAAAGTGAAAAATTATAATAAAAACTCAGTTGTAAAGTGGAGGAGCTGGGGTGGAGGGTTTGGCCTCAGTGCTTTGCAGTGATTGTCCTGCATGATGAGGCCCCTCATCATGGTGGGGATCTACAAACTCTGAAATAGCGGGAAAGAAGGGGCCGCTTTCCCCTGGAAGCATTCTGCCTTCAAAGTAGAATAGAGGGGACTGAGGAGATGGCTCAGAAGGAATAAGTGCTTCCCTGACAAGCACAAGGGCCTGAGTTCAATCCCCAGTTCCACAAAAAAAATAATAATAATTAAAAATAAATAAATAAATAAGTAGAATAGAAACAGTCAGTGACTCCCAAGCTAACCCTCCCTTCAGGATATGTGTCACCGACAGTGGGCTGTGTAGCAGTGGTGGCAAGGACCTCTGGGTTGTGGCTGGGGCCTGTCCTCTCCCTGTGTGCCCTGCTTGACTACCTGCCTCACACACCCAGTCCTGAGGCCACCCTTCTGTTTCATTCTGGCTCTTGAGCACAGATTCACACTGAAGAAGCTGTGGTTGTTCCCCAGCTATGAACTTCAGGGCTTTGGCCTTCTTATCTCTGGATGTGAAAGGAAAGATAGCACACATCAGCAGTGAAGGAAGCATAAGCACGCTTGCCTCTCTGTATTTTATATCCGTGGTAATCCCATTGCTCCATCTCTTGCTTTTCCATATCCCAACCCTCATGGCCAGAAGCACGTTAGCTGGACACAGGCAGACAGCCTAGGGTAGCATCAGTGAGCTGTGTGGCAGCACAGAACACACAGTAGGGACCACACGCCACTGCTCCCGGCTCTTCTGTCAGCACTGAAGGCATCTTCCGTGGTGCTTTTGCCCTGATGTACTCTCTGCTTGGCACTTTCTTCTCTTGGACATCAATATGGTGCCTCTTTCCACTTCCTTCGGGCTTCTGCTGAAATGCCACTCTCTTATCAGGGCTCCCTTGGCCATGAAATGGCAACTACCTCCCAAGCTAGCACTTCCTACCATGCTCTCTGGCCTTACGTTTTTCAGTGGATCTGACCACCATTCAACATGAAACAGATTTTATTTATTATCTGTATATGAGCTGGGATGTAACCTTTGAAGTGCAGAGACTTTTCTTTATTTCTTCTGTTTTGTTCATAGGTGGACCCTGAATGAGTGCTTGGCACATTTTCATATTCAGTATTTGTTGAATGATGAAATGAGTTGGGAGAGCATTGAAACTGGGAATTAAACTCAGGACCTTCAGACTGAGTCATTTTTTTTTTATTCGTGTGTGTGTGTGTGTGTGTGTGTGTGTGTGGTCAGCTCAGCCCACCCTGGGAGCAGGGCTGGTGCAGCATGTGGTGCCAGGGATCAAACCACGGTCTCTGAGCTTGGCTGAGCTTGCTTAAGCAGGCACTTTAGACTGCTGAACTATCCTGCCAGCCCTGAGTTATTTTTTCCCACATTTTTTTTTCCATTTTGAGGCAGGGTCTTCTTAAGTCACTAAAATGTTCAGATTGGGCTTGGATTTGCCATCCTCCTGCCTCAGCGTCTTACAGTATAAGGATTAAGAGTGTGCACTGCCACACAGGGATCTAGTTTTTGTCTTTTTTACTTGTGCCTCTTGTCTACTTGGCTGCAAGCTTCTACCACTGATTTAACTCTAGAAGCTAGCATGATGCCTAGTACCTGAGTGCATGTTTTAAGGGAAAGGAGGGAGGAGGGGACAGAAGAAAAAAGGAAGACTTTATTTTGTAATATTTTTTATTTTTTTAAATGAAAATTTCACTAAACAAAATAATAGCAATTCAACAATTGTTATATTGCATAATATTGTCTTCAGATAAGTTATTTAGGTTACCAGATGTAAGCATGTAAAATTGGTTAAAAAATAATTGTAAGAGATTTAAAAATTTAAGCTTTAACTTCTCCTTTCAACAGACCAGCAGAAATCAGCGGTACAATTATCAAACTATCCTGTCTATATACATAAACATATATTTTTCCTTCTTCCTTTCTTTTGTCCATTTCCACATCCCAGCTGTTTCTTCTGCTTAAGTAGATTCTTTACTTTTCACAGTATCTACTGTACTTTTCAGATTTTATTTATTCTTTCAGGTTCTTACACTAACGAGACAACATGATGTTTGCACATGTGGGTCTGATTTATTTCACTTACGAGTTTGGTCTCCAGTTGCATTCATTTACCTATAAAAGCCTTGAGTTTATCTTTTTATAGCTGAGCAATACTCCATTGTATAATAACACCACGTCTTTGTTATCCATTCCCTCAGTTGATGGGAACTTGGCTTGTTTGCAAGATTTATCTATGACAAATTGTGCTGCTATAAACATGGGTGCACATATGTCGCATGGTACGATGTTTTCATACCACATTTGGAAAAATATCCAGGAGGGGACTAGTTGGCTTGAATGGGACCTCCAATGCTAGCATTTTAAGGAATCTCCACACTGATATCTGTAGTGGCTGTGCTACCCTGCACTCCCGCCAACAGTGGAGAATGGTTCTTTTTCCCCCCACAGCCCCTTCAGCGTTTGTTATTATTTGATTTCTTCATGATAGCCGTTCTTTCTGGGGTGAGATGGAATCTCAGCATTGTTTTAGTTTGTATTTCTCCAATCACTACTACAATCCCTTTTGTTTGAAGGACACAACACTGTTCTAGGCAAAACTTAAGTATAGCAAAAGTCACTTAGGGTCTTTTGCACATCTTCCCTCTGTTTGTGTCTCTTACTGTCAGTTTTTCAGACACATTTCTGTGTATGCTGTGTGGATGAGATGGTGAGTAGTCCTAGGGACTGGTGACCTGTGGGCAGCAGATAAAGGAACACTAGAAGGGAGACTTCAGGGTATTTGCTGCAGGGAATCTCCTTTTTGGGATTGTGAAAGCAAAACGGTTGCTAAGATGGCTCTTGTTCACAAGAAAGAGAAGAGCACTCACTCATTGAGTGTGTACCCTTGTCAAGAACTGCTTCAATGGGGCTGGGGAGATGGCTCGGTGGAATAAGCGCTTCCCTGGCAAGTGCAAGCACCTGAGTTCAAGCCCCAGTTCTGAAAAAA
>NDGM011250871.1:0-11366 GCA_002564305.1 Octomys mimax
GATGTTGAAATGTTGATATCCAAAAAATAAAAGTTCCAGAAACAATGAAAAGTAAATAAAGGCTAGAAACAATCTCAAGAATATTTTATTTCAATATGTCTTACAATTTTTCTTATTATTTGAATATGAAAGAATTCAAATTAAGGGCCAGGGAGATGGCTTAGTGGAATAAGTGCTTCCCTGGCAAGCATAAGGGCTTGAGTTCAATCCCCGGTTCTGCCAAAAAAATAAAAATTAAAATTAAAATTAAAAATAAGAATTCAAATTGAATGGTTTTATAAAGGGCAAAAGGGAGGGAAAGGCCTATATCTGGAAATATTATTGTGTATTTTAAGACATCAGAGACAAAAAATAAGCAAATATTTCAGTCATAGAAAAGAAATAGGAATTAAATTGGTGTCATATTTCTCACCAGTTATACTAGATGCATTAAGGCAATACACTGTTTTTAAAATGAACTTTATGGAGGTTTATATCTTGCTCAACTATTAAATAGAAGTTGAAACAATTTTCAGTTTACAGCTCCAAATGTGCTTTGAACATATTGCTGTAGTTGAGATCCATTGCAAGGAATATTATTCAATGATTAATAGAAATGAGCTCGGACACCATGAAAAACGTGGATGAACTTTAAATGGGTATTACCAAGTGTACAAGCCAGTCTGAAACTGCTGTATACAGTGCGGTTCCAACTATGTTCCAGTCTTGGAAAGGTTAAGATGATAGGGGCAGTAAAAAAAATTCTGTGATTTCTAAGGCTTAATGTGTAAGAAGGTCAGCAATGAACAGCTAGACTACAAAGAATTTTTAGGGCAGTGAGCCTCTTCTGTATGAAATGCTAGTAGTGGATGCATAACATGGTGGATTTCTTAAAATCCATGAAATGTGTAACACAGAAAGTGAACCATAGTAGAAACTCCAGACTTAATCATGTATCTGTGTTTGTTCAAAGAGTATAAAATTTTTTCTATTAATGTGTCACTGTGTGTGGACGGGTACCCTACTACTCTGTTTTCAGTTCAACTTTTCTGTAAATGAGACTGTATATGTATTTATCTACTCTTTATTGGTCTATTAATTATTTAAAATTAGTTGGGTTTTTCTTCTCTGTATTTTAGGGAAAGGTCTCCAGGGTGTTTAGGGTTTCACTACTAGATCAGACTCATAGTGATCTGTCTGTTTACAGCCTCCCAAGAGCCGGGATTATAGGTGCGCACCACTATGCCCAGTCTCAATTGCCATCTCATTACACCCTGGGGATGGGGCTGGCATGGCAGGACTGGGGATCAAACCCTCAGCCTCTGCAGCTGCTTGCAGGCACTTTAATCTGCTGAGCTATTTGGCTGCCCCCCCAAAAAAGTTGTTCTTATAGTTAAAATAACAGAAAGAAAGAAGTCCAGGAAAATGTGAAGCAGGGATAAGATTCTTTGACTTGTGTTTGTTTGTTGGTTTGAAGTAGCCAGTAACCAAAAAAGAAAATATCCATGCAATAATATCCATGCAATGCAATCCACATCAAAGCTCTCAAATATAAAATATGTAGTGAGGATCTGAGGGTTTAGCTCAGTAGCATGTGCAAGGCCCCAGTTTTAATATCCAACACCAAAACAAAACAAAGTGAGATAGTGCAATGAGGTTGGAAGATGGGCAGGAGAAATACTATCACAGGTTAGAATGTAAGCAGGATAGTTCTCTGTGGTCAATATCAATTCATGGAATATATAATATATATAATATGTAATATATAGTTATATTATAATAATATATGATAGTTAATAATATATGTAAAATTTTAAGAGCAATTAATGCCAATATTCTCTGAAATTCATGGGAGTAACCAAGGAAGAATACAATTGAGGACGTTGTTTTGAAGACGGAAGACGAAAACTAGATATGTCCAATGAAAATTGTGAAAGTAAAGAACAAAAAATAAAGAAGCACAAAGAAGGAAGGAAAGTTAAAGGAGTCAGAAGCTAAAAAATGAAAAGAAAGGAGGAAAGAAGAAGGAACAGCAGAAAGTCAGGAGAGGCATAAACAGGCAGGGAATGATGAGGAGGTGAAGTTGTTCTGGGGGTTGCATGAACTAAGAGAAGAAGCTACAGGATTCTACAAATAAATTGCTAGGTTTTCTCTAATTTCATAATTGAAAGCCAGAGGAAATATCACAAATCTATATTGTGAAAGATTTTGTAGTGTATAGACCATGACATGTAAGTAGGCTTTATAAAAATAGTTTAGTCAAGAGTGAATAAAAATGAGGTATTTGCAAGATAAAAAAACAAAACCAATAACTTCCATTTTTTTCAAAATGTAACAGCTAGCAGTCACCTTAAGTATCTGGTATGTCTATTTGTTTCAAGTACTATATTACTCTCAAATTATTGAGCAGTGTTTCTCTCTAGATATCAAAAGTGGTTTTGTGCATCAGTGCTTTAGGCACTTGACTGACAGTAAAAATTTTCTACGGTGATTCAAATGCCTTTTCAAAGTGGATGAATAGAAGCAAAATATTCAGTGAGATGAGTATGAAGTTATTATTTAGTGGAGAAATGAGTTAAACAATTTTCTTTGGTTGTTTTTATTTCATTTATAACCTGATATTTCCAGAAGAAAACTAGAGATTTTTTGAGGCAATTATTCAAATAACTGTCTAAACCATAATAGTTCTGTGCATTTGAGAGTTTTACTTTAAATGAATTGCATAACATGGTTCCTTACATGAATCCAGTTTCTTATATTCCTATTCACTGAATCCCCTCAGTTTATTTCACTAATGTGGATGTAGGTTAAATTGCTTTTGGTTCATGACTTGACTATGTACAAACTGAGAGGCAAAAGTTGGTCAGCATCAAGTTGTTAATGGGACCCAACCACAGAAATTATCAGAGCCCCTAAATTGTACAAAAATATAAGACACTCATTTCCTATGATTAACATGGATATAGGACTAGTTATTATTTGTAAAATCTTATATTATCTCTATATGCTGATAAAATTTTTATTTTTATTTCCTCCTTGTAAACTCCAGAAACATTAGTAATGCCCCCCAATTCTACGTGGCTAATATCTAGAACCATTGAGTGCATGATTCCTTACTCCTGTGATTGGGTTACATTATATAGCACAGGGAGATTATCTAGGTGAGCCAAATCAAATTACATGATCTATTAAAGCAGAGAACATTCTTGTGCTAGTGATAGAAGAGGAAAGCGGAAGGTAAGTCAGAGTGGACTTGACAAGCCTTTTATTTTGTTCCTCAGTACTATGGATGGAATGCAGGGCCTTCACACTGAGCTACATCCCCAGTCCTTTATAATTTGTACTTTGAGATAAGGTCTCACTAAGTTACTCAGTTTCCCAGGCTTGACTTGAACCTGTGATCTTCTTCCTTAGTATCCAGAGTGCTAACGTGTGTGTGTGTGTGTGTGTGTGTGTGTGTGTGTCACACCATCTACCTACTTGACAGGCTGTTGCTGCTTTGAAGGTGGAAGAGCTACATGAGAAGGATTGTGGGCAGCTGGGACAATGGTTGATAGCTGACACACAGCAAAAAGACTGCAGTGTGGACTTGGAGCTCCAGAGAGCTGTGATTTGCCAACAACTTGAAGGAAGGGAATTTTGCCCATTGCTTTGGATAAGACTCCAGCAAGTCATCAGCCTGATTTTGACCTTGTGATATACCAAGTGGACCCAACTGGGTTTGATAGGGCTTCTAACCTTGAGATTAATAAAATAATACACAAGTGTCATATTAAGCCGCTAAGATTTGGGTGATATGTGGCATAACCATAGCATCCAACAGAAATAGACCTTCATGGTCTCAGGTATCAATGACACTCAAATCTAGAGCTTGATATTTCAGTGTGCCAGGTCATTTCCCTTCACATTTCATCAACATTACTTGTGTTTTAATGTAAATAAATAGTTACTCTCAGACATTAAACAAAGCACCATAAATAACTTCAACTTTCAGTTGTAAATATATGAGAAAATCCTCTATATCGTTAGTCATTAAGAAGTGCCAACTAAAACTATAATGATACTGTCTTATCCCAGTTAGATAGGGCTATTATAAAAATAAAAATTAAAAATGTTGGTGATAATGTAGAGAAAAAACAAGTCTTATTCGGTACTGATAGAATGTAAATCAGTACAAAGATTTTAGAGGACAGTATGGAGTTTCTCCAAAGAAATGAAAATAGATATACCATATGATCTTGCTGTTTTGGTGGCCCCCTTCCAGGTATCTATTAAAGGAAATAAAATCGGCACACTGAAGATATACCTGCATGTCTGTGCTTATTTGGCACTATTCAAACAGTGGAATAAGCTTCCAAGAACATCAACATGAGTGGGTAAACTGTGATGCATATACATACACAGTGGCATGTTATTGAGCCAAAAGTTAAAATGAAATCCTGTCATTTGAGCAAAATGATTGGAGCTGGAAACTTTTATATTTGATGAAATAAGCCAGCACAAAAAGACAAGTACTACATGTTCTCTCTCATATTAAAGCTGTAAACAGTGTTTACCTGAATGTACAACAGTTATTTTAAAAAAAAACAGTAATTAATAGAAGCTGGCAAGATGGGGAGTGGGGTGTTGGAGGGAAGAATGAATGGGGGAAGTTGGATTTGAGCGATATAGACTTCTGCATATGTGGAAATACCACACTGAACCTCATAAATATGTGCAATTAATAATGTTAATAGAAAAGATAATGTTAAAAGTTCAGTTATTAAGATATACAAAGCACAATTTTATCCCATAAGTGATTTTGTAAATCTAACTTGCTAAATTCATGTAGCAGGAAACAAAGCTATAACTCAATGCTAAGATGAAGGATTTCCTAGGCAATGACCTTTTCACTCAAGCCTCACTGGTTCTGACCTTCATATTTTAATTGACCAGACAAATAATCCCAACTCCTCAATCTTGTTTGATTATGTGGTTAATTCCACTCAGAATCCTCTTTAAATGTCTACTAAGGGAGGTGCATTAACTGTATTCCAAAAGCAATATTACAATTTGGGTCTCTCTAATAATGCCATATAATACCAGAGAAAGCTTACTTTGAATGGATAATTAAATGAAGCCCACAGTAAATAAACAGTTTTCCCAGGAGCCCACTCCACAACTGCAAAAAGTGAAATCCAAAGAAATTCAATTATTCATTTAAATGTCCTCAGCCTCTTCACGGCACAGTCAGAACCTGCAATCCAGGCCTCTTGATTCCTTACTCTTTTGTGCACTGAGTTGTGCCAACATGGCAGTTCCACAGGGATTGTTGGCTTAGATTAGTTTGAGGAATAAGATATATCCCCATTCTGCAGGCGGGGATGTCTAAGACTTGGAGCTAGGCTGTGGTATCCTCTGAGGGTGCAACTTTTTAGAGATATTTTAAGATCAGTTTGCCTCATAGAAATGTGTTGAAATTGGCTAGAAGGCAAGTTTATGGCACTATGAACATGAAGAAGGATAATATATGCCTGTAATGACTTCATCCACGCCCACTACATGTGACTGAACTGAAATTTATTCCAGGCCCAAACCATGTAGGAATTAGCAAAAACTACCAGGAGATGTGATACATGATGAAAGATCATAAGGGCACCAGGAAGAAAGCTTATCATTTGCATCAGGATGGTTGAAACCAGCATATTTCAGTTGGTGGTGTTTCATCCTTTTGGCAGTTTTGAAAAACAGGTCTATTGCTTGAGCCCACTTGAACCGTTAAGATGTGAAGTTTTGTTTTTTTTTTTTTTTTTTTTTTTTTCTTTTTGTGATGAATGGGCTGCTTGGCAAAGATGAATGTCAGCTTGCTGTTGTTCTTCCACACAGCACGGCATGCTTTCCCAGAATGGAGGAAACATGCCTTTTTGAAGCTAGTTTAAACTCAGATCTCTTTCCCACTAACTCTGAGATGCATTGAAGGCCAGACTCCAGGGAGCTGTTACACTTGTATAACTATTCTCTTCAAATGTTTTTGGGAATTTCAAACAAGTTTAATTATAAGAGAAATAGAAGAAAACACTTCTTTATCTTCACTGCTAAGAAAAATATATGCTTTGTTGGGAACTTGATTCCTTGTAAGCTTTGATCTACATAGTTTAATTTCTCAGTGTGGATATTTTAGATATCAAGTGTTTTCTTGTTTAAAATATTATATAGATATTTATATAAGCAGTGAGGGCATGCTTATGTATTATTAATATATAGCTACTTCAGCAATTAAGAGAAAATTGGAAATATTTTCAATGACCTTCAAGTATTTTCACTGAAATATTTCCATTGAAAGAAGTCACAGTATTTGTTTAGAAACAACTAACCAGAGCAGGCCAGGTTCATCATTTGTATGGTACTAATTAACCTCAGTATTAAAGGGAAGAGAAACTTGAGCTAATTTTCTACAAAATTGTTTAAACCTTGAGAGATACCTTTTCTCTTTCTGTGACTCAGAGTGCCAGAACAATCTGCAATACCAAGTGTCATTTGTTTCTGTTATTTTCCTTTCCTTTCATCATGTCAGAGAAGCACTGACAATATGCAGTCATCCTTGCTTCCTCCTCTTTTATTCGTGTATAATCGAATACCTGGCAGGGTATTTTCTATGCAAGGTATACTGTGTTAAGCAGATGGCTCGAGATTAGCCAGATCTGCTAATGCCTTTCAGTTCTGGTTAATTCAAGGATTCTCATGTAGCTGAAGATGATAGGCACAGGCTGCATCAGATTCTCAAGAAATTCATAGTGGTAATGTGACCATTGAAGGCCCCAATTATTGTCTAGAACTTGGATAGGAGCCAGATAGTCCTGACTCTTTCATTATTTCCTTACCCAACCATTTTATTTGCTTTTCTTTTCTCTATCAAATAAAACTTGGCCTACTGATCTTAAGGTGTATTTTATTCCTATAATGGTTAACTCTGCATTAATTCATTCAATGAATCTATAAATCATATTTATAGTTGAATTCTATATTAAATACCTTTATAGCACTAAGGACCCAGATAGTGAATAAAACAGGGCCAATTATTCTGCTAAAACTAAGAAAACAATAAAGTAATAATTATAGAATATAAATTGCTAAACTCTAAAGAGCAAAACAAAACAGGAAGAGGACAAAAGATTTTTCAGGGAGGGGACATTGAAAGCAACTCAATGGTTTAGGTGTAGCTCATTGAAATGATGATATTTGAGCAAAATTGTAAAGGAAGTGAATCAATGAGGATGCAGACGCATAGAAAAGAACAATTTCAGCAGAGGCAGTCAACAGTGCCAAAGCCTTCAGATCAAAGTAGGCCAGGTATACTGACGGACTGCAGCCAATTTGGCCACAATAAATTGAGCATGGGAAAAGGCCGCAAGAGGTGAAGTCAAAGCTAGAAGGTAGTAAGGGACTAGCTGAAGTTTGTAGCTCCTTGAATGAAAAACGAGGGAAGCATTCAAGGGTTTCAGTACAGACCCAGCATGATTTGGCCTAAGAATTTAAGTAGGCACTTAAAGGTAGGTCCTGTGGAGCAAAAGATGGTGAGAGTGGGGAGTGGTAGAAAGTGTCCAGTCAGGAGAGAATTGTACCAGTTCAGGGAAGAGTCGATGGATTGAGGTGGTAGCAGTGAACATTGTGAGAAGTAGCCAAATTATGAGTATTCTGGTAAGCAAACAAAAAAAGATTTGCAATGGTTCAGATATGGCATCTGAGCCAAAAAGAGGAGGCAGAAAACCCCTTGTAATAGTAGTACCCACTAGATCTTGCTGTCATATGTAATGCATCTGGTATAATTGTTCAATTTGGGATTTGATATGGACCCAAAACTGTTTTCAGAAGAGTCCGTTCTCCTAATACATTAAGTTCTAATGTAAGCACAGTAAATTCTAATGTAAGTAGGAATCTTAAAATAACCTGGGTATACTTTAAACTGTAAAGGTCCTCCAAAGTCTCATGCATTAAAACATTGTTCCCAGATTGAAGTTATTGAGACATTTGGGAAATTTAAGAGGAAGAATGAGGTTTCTGGGCTGTGCTCTTAATGAAGACCCAGCGGGTCCCTCTTCCTGTGTTTTTGCTTCTGACCATGAGCTGAGTGGCTTTGTTCTGTGGAGGACCCCCTGGGTGATTCTCCTTGAAAGAGGAGCAGTTGTCTCCATTTTGGCTGAGCCTGACCCTATTTACATGTATTGATATGTACAGAGCTGGCTAGGACTTCTCCTTATCTCTTGAATTGGCTGTAAGCAATGCTTATTGGACTAGCCAAGGTGCTCTTGTTAGTCTTTGAAGATGGAAGGTGTGTTTCCCTGGAACCCCCACCTGATGCTCACTAGCATGGGCTGGGCTGAGACAGAAGGAAGAGGTAATTCTCTGTTCTGTTAGCTGGAATCAAGCCTCTAGATAGAGGTTGTGACTTCCAGGGGCTTGCAAGATCACACAAGATCACACAGCAGAAGCACTGACCCCAAAACATTAGATAATATCTCAATTGTGTGATGCAGATTGCTCTTGCTTATCTTGTCTCTGCATATTGCAGAGGTAAGTGCAGGCCTCCTACCTAACCCCGCTTGTGACATCCACCTACTTTGTGCCATTCTCACAGTCACTCATCCTCGAGCCACTCCTTGAGTGAATAAAACCCGGGTTCAGCCCTGGGTCAAGGCCTTTGTTACAGATAGCAATCATTATGGCTGGACGTAGGACCCCTGGGCTCACAAAATTACAAATATGCCTTAATTTCTTTATTCTCTGTGCATGTTGCACTGGAAATGGTAGATGGGAATTAATTTAATGGGATTCCAAAAATTATCCATGGGATTATAAATATAAACTTTCCAGACTAAGATGACCAGAAAGGGCTCTATGTTCCATTCTCATCCCCTCATCCCCCTTTACTGCTTTTCTACACTCCTAAAAGCAGCTGTACTAACTTGAACTAAAATTTCCAAAAATCTGAGCAAAATACATAAATAGACAAACCAAGACTTTTTTTTATAGTGATGGAAAATTGCCTAACACAAACCCATAACCAGTGAAAGTAAAGAGACTGCTCTGGTCCCTTTTGGGCCTACTTGCTGTGTTCTAGGGAGTCCCCCTAGTGGCACTCCTTGGACTGAAACTTGATACTGGGTTCTACGAATCAAGATGTTAGTTCTTACTTTAGGCTGCTTACATAAGATCTTATTCATTGTTTACAGATTTGCTCAAATACCTGATTTTTTAAAGCTGATTTTCATTTAAGTTTTTGTCTTAGTGACAAATGAGTTATACCAACAGTGGAGGCCTCATTACTTACAGGGAAGTCGATGTCTGTGTGGTGCCCGCACTTACCTGCTCACACTCTAGCTCTCTCCTGCCCTTCATAGAGGTATCAGCATTCTTTTGCATTTTCTCCTGTCTACTGTTTGATGGCAACATTTCCTCCACATTCCTGACAGAAAGGGTGGCAACCTTTCCTTGGAAGATACTCACCTACTGCTCAGTCTGAGCTGAAACCAGATTCTCTCATTGACCTGTATATCTGCTTTCCTAGGTACAGTCATGGAAAAACTTTCTTGAAACATTGTCTTGGCATTTAATCTTAATTATTTTGCATAATAAGTTTGAGGATTTTATATCATTTAATATTTTCTGTTATCACATGAAAGGAATTGGTGTAAGACAATTACAGTTATAGAGTTTAACATGTAGTTTCCTAAAAGAGAACAAAACAAATGTTTGTATATGATCCCATAAAACAACCCCCTAGATTGTTCTTCAACTCCATGGGGAAGACTGGCAGGTATAGTATATCCTTCTCACAGCATTTTCTCATCCCTTTTCCATTAACTTTTCTATATCTAGAAGCAGAGCATTGAAGAAAGGTAATATGTGATGTTCCTGCTCTCTTTAAGTCATCTGTTAACTTCATGTAACTGAAATATATGCCTGCTATGGTACTGTAAAATTTAATCCTCATATTGCATGGTAGAAAATAATGATCTATTTTATCATGCCTTAGTTTTCCTTTTTACTTAAAATATCAATCAACTGAATTGGGTTTTTTGCTTTGTTTTCTCCTTGATATCAGTGATTTACTTCTTCCATTATATGTGTTCTATCATCAATTTTATTTGAAAATAATTTACCTCTGATCATTAATATGCTTTTCTGACATTGTTAGGTATGTTTAGTGTTATTTTTATAAAGTGACAATCTTCAAAATTAGGGGAGCTATATTTGTTATTTTATTTTCCAGGACTCAGTATATCAAATCTGAAGTTCTATATAGGTGAAGGTGAAGCTTTTTGAAGCAAGCGTCCAACCTTCAACCTAAACCCTACCTTTTATTTCAAAATACCAATATACACTACAAATAAGCCTGAATATTGAGGTTTTAGTTTAGAAGAATAAAACTCATATTTTAACCTATTTTGTTCTAAGAAAAACAAATAATGTGTGTGCTATGGGTTCACCACCAGTGCCTTACAATATTTTAGAAGTAGGGCAGAAATTATTTGCTACTGGAAGCTGAATGTTCAGCTTTATCTCCCCTTTATCCAGTTAGATTTTTAGTGCCTGCATTAAAACAGTACTATAAGCTAAACATGGAGATGCAATCTTCTAAATCACTGATTAGCTCCACTATGGTACTAGGAAACTGAGATACAATGCCTAGTGGCAAATGGTGATCAAATTACATGTAAAAATTGTCTAGAGGTGGCAAATCTACATACCTTTTAACCATCTATGTCATTAAATTAGTGAAGAAAAGATGAGTCTGTGTCTCCTGCTGCCCTCATGCACTGCTTTTTCTTCTGGAATTATGAAATTATAGATATCCATAAGCATTCCAAAATCCCATCTTCTTGTAGCAACAAACAGTTTAGCAAGCCTAAACTTTTATCACATCCTTTAAGATTTAGCATCCGTCCACACACCCTTGTTCAAGCCTGAAAGCAAACCAATGGCAGATATAGATTCCATGATTAACGCATCAATCTCCAGCCTATTCTGTGGTTACATATTCATCAAAATGTCAGAATGTTGAAAATCACAAACCTAAATCCCTTTAAGAAACTCCTTTTAAACCTCCTCTTTTCCATAGCTGCCTCCTGTCACTTTTGCCAGTATCTTTTTTTTTTTTTATTTTTCTTAATAATAATGGTGGGCCTTGGTCAAAATCATATATCATCCACATTTTTTGCCATGGCAACAAAGTGATACTTATGGACAGTTCTGAGTGTGACTCACCATCTTCCTCTAGAGTGGGAAGAGGGATGAGCTATAGTATCTCAGTGAGCTTCTCTCCTTTCTGGTATATATATCCGGTGCCCAAAATGAAGGAAGGAAAGGTTTATTTAGCTCACAGTTACTGGAGGTTTCAGTCCATACTC
>NDGM011250871.1:11416-21645 GCA_002564305.1 Octomys mimax
AGGTTTATTTAGCTCACAGTTACTGGAGGTTTCAGTCCATACTCAGCTGGCTCCAAAGTAGAGTGGTACATGGCAGAGAGCAACCGGTTCATGGTGGTGGCAAAAAGCAGAGAGCAAAAGGGAAGAATAACAGCCACAGTGGCAACAGAAGGGAAATCTGACTCCCTTAAATTGCATTCAATACATCTGCCCCAGGCTGGGACTAGTACTCACACCCATAATCCCAGCAGCACTCATACCCATGATCCCAGTGGATCATGAGTTAACTACAAATTCTAGAAGTCTTTTCCATATTAAGGATTTCAGAGAACAAATACGCACAAACCATAACATGTAGTTTCCTTACTTTATGCCATTCATGTTTGGAAGCCAAGAAAATTTACCTCCTTGTAGCTAAAAAACATGAAATTATCTTGCCTCTCTATTTTGCTTATCAATTATGCTGACTTTTAGATCTAAGAGCTTGTGTTTTCTGAATGAACTCTGAAAATCTACACCAGCTAGCATAGAATTCTGCTGGTTTCCTATGTGGAAACAAAAATACATGGGTAAAGTTTTCAGAAAATGAAATATTTATACATTTCAAGCAGGAGCCATACTAGGAAAAACACCTGGTGGGCAAGTAGAAATGTATGCAAAGCTACAATGTCTTTCCAGAGTATGTACTTTCCTTGGTTCTTGACCAGCAGGCTTAGCTTTGGAGGAAGGAAGGAGTTTCCATTGGAAATACGCAAACCTTTGCTTTGTGTAATACTATAAATTCTCAAACTTAAACTATTCCTCAGCAGTTTTGTTGAAACTGCTGAGTGGTAGTCGGTCATTAATGATAGCCATATTCATGAGGTCTGAGCAGCACCTGGACAGCCAGACATCTGTGAGAAGGAAGCTTTGTGTAGCAAAAGGGGAATCAGTCTCACACCTGAATGGGAGAGTTGTCGGCGACAATTAGGGACCTGGTGATAACACGGGTAAGGTAGGAATTGCTAGCTGTGGGTGAAGTTTCAGGTATGGTAGACATCTCAGGAGAGAACAGGAGAGACTGTGTAGAATTGCTCCATAAGAATATCGTCTTTGTGAGAATTGAAATGAGGCCTGAAGGTAAGGTGTAGTTCAGCTACTTAAGGCATTTTAGATTGAAGTAAGCAAAAGAAGAGAATTTCCTGATTTTAGTTTCTGGCTATTTGTATATAAATTATAAATAAATAATTTTAAGAAACTAAATATGGAAAATTGAGGCCTTTCTTGTAAGGTGCAGCTTCCTTCTCTGGAAAATGGGACTAACAAGGCTCACTTTTGAGAGTAGTTGCTGGGATTAAACGAGATAATATATGGCAAGTACCTGATTCCATGTTTCTGTGTTTCCACTTAGCACAGACCCAAGACCATTATTACACTGTGAAGATAATATTTGGGGTGTGTGTAGGAGAGAACTGCTTGGCCTTTTGCATTTTTTTTTTGAATGTGAGACATTTCCCTATTCACTGAAGCGTCCATCACAGAGAGAGCTGACTTAGGATTGTTACTGAAGAAATGCAAACAGAAAGAGAAAGAGATGAAATACAGCTGCTAGCATTCCTAATGGGAATTTCCAGAGCATGGTTAGACAGGAGACTTGAAAGCCAGACTGTCAACAGAGGAAAGGCTTTATTAAAATCACTCTCAAGATACAGGGTGTATAAACTGGAGTTTTACATAAGGGAGGTCCTGCTTAGACCAAAGGAGAAATGAGGGAATTTTCATCCCTTTTGATCTGCGGAAAATGAGAAGAGACAAAGATAAGAAAGGCAGAACAGTCTTCCTTCTGAAGATTTTATCCAGCAATTAAACAGTATTTTGTATTATTTAAGAGAAATGCCAGAAGCAAGGAGAGGGAAGCATCTTACTGACTGAGGGCAGGGAGGAGGGCCATTAGATTGGACCCAGTGCTTGGTGCAAGGAGGAGCACAGAGCAACAGAGCTGGGCTTCTTAAGCAGGCCTGCTAGTGGTTGGGGCACAGTGGGGAGGGAAAGTTCCTGGGTGCTTCATATCAGGATGCATAGGTGGCTCTTGCTGTACTGTGCCTGTGGAAATGAGGAAGCTGAATCCTACAGATAGAACCACCTCACTCCTACCCTGATGAAGCTGTAAGAGCTGAGCCACCAGCCTCCAGCATCACGTCCCAGGCGCCTCTCAGACACAACCCCACAAGAAACATCCCTGGGCCTCTCATAGATTTGGTGACTCTAGCTTTCTACTTTTCTGTTGTCTGGACAGGCACCATTGCCCATACATTCTCTGCAGTCTTGGAGGGGAAAGGAAGAAGGAGAAATGGGAAGTGATTGCTATTACTGTGGTGAGCCAAATCTATCTAATTACACTAATTTAAACCCTATCCTTAACCCATGCAAAATCGTCATCACCTACATCACACAAAAGATGAAGGTCAAGGGAAAGATGGGAAGGCCCCAGAGGCAAAGAGAAAGAAGCAGAATCTCTGCATAGCCAACATAAAGAAGGGAAAGTTCGTGATACTGCCGTGGTCACCATGACAGAAGTCACAGTAAAACCTAGATGAGGGCAGTAAACTCTCAGACCTCATATCACCCTTTTCTTTCACAACTCACCATGCAAAAGCCCTGGTGTAAAATGGTGTGTGCCAGAGAAACAAGACACATCTGCCTGGGCACCACCTGTCTGTACTCCAGATGGTTGGAGGCACTAGAAGAGTCACATGATGCTTACAAGGGGATAGATAGGAGAAGAAATTTCCAAGGTTAGCTGGAGCGAGGAGGCACAAGGAATCTTACCTGATAGAACTTTTTTTAAAAAACAGACTTTGAAGACACATAGGGAGATTTCTTTCCAATTTGTCTTCTTACTCTGTGTAACCTCTGCTAGTGGTTGAATTGTGTCTCCTCAAAAGATGTTGAAACCTTTAACTCCCAGTACCTGTGAATATGTTTTCACCTGGAAGACCTCACAGATGATCAACTTGAGAGGATCAGAGTGTTTCCCAACCCTTCGTTCTTATATGAAGAGGAAACTTGTACACAGATATGAACTATCCCCTGAGAGTGAGAGAAAGTCAGAGGTCGTGCTGATGCAGCAACAAGCCAAGATATGTCAAAGATGGCCCTCAAACTTCTGGAACCTAGGAAAGAGGCATCAAAAAGATTCTCCTTTGCAGCTTTTAGAAGGAATCAACCCTGCCACATCTTGATTTAGGACTTCTGACCTCTAGAACTGTGATACAGTGGATTTGTCTTCTTTAAGCCACCTACTTTAAGATATTTATTATATAGCCATAACAAGCTAACACAACCTCTTGCCTTGTTTTACCAGCAAATTAATTTTTGTTCCAAACCTCATACCATGAAAGATTTTAGGCAGCTTACACAAATCCCCAAGCAATAAAACTATGTTAAAATGGGTAAATAGTTTAAGAGTTACAGACTACATAAATATAATTAAAATTTGTTAAAAATATCAGAAAATCTATTTGATAGACTTGACCTTCCAGTTTGTCTCTGAGCTTCCTAGAACCAAAGCAAGAGTTACGTATTCTGTCACAAAAGTTTTTGCACAAGAGAAAGTTAGGCACTTCCTTGAGGGAAGCAAAGTTTTTTAGCCATGAATTCTTTGTAATTTTTTAATTTTAACTTATCTATAGAAATACAAAAGTTGTAAATATTAATGAGATAGCACAAAATGTTTTAGTACATGTATATACTACTATGGGATGGTTAAATCAGGCCATCTTAAGAATTTGTCATTTTTATGATGAAATTTTCCAAAATCCTTTCTACTAGCTTTTTGAAAGATACAGTATGTTGTTGCATAGTTTCCCTACTGTATAGTGATACACCATAACTTGCTCCCACTACATAGCACAGTAGAAAAAAAACTGAATATTTTTTTGTCAAATTTGGCATATAATGCATACTCAGGTGTATGTACATAGCATGGTGACACAGCCCTCAACCTGAGGTGAACACTTGTGCACAGGTAGTTTCCTATTTCTCAGAGTCATCTTCTAGACAGAAATGAAGAGCTAGCATGCACCATTCCCAAGAATGTGCAGTCTGACTCCCTCTGATCTATTTATGTGTTTCTATTGGCCATCTTCCTTCTTTATGATCAAAGAATCAGGCAAGATAAGTCCAGTGCTCCTTCTCAGTAGAAGATTGTACCTCTTTTGTGTGTGTGTTTTTAAAAATTCTTATTTAAATATGTCAGTCTATTTTAATGTGCATTTCATTATATTTTCAATCATAGCCTTATAATTCTGCATCTGACACCATAGTATAGTATATGAAGGCATGACGAGTGAAGACAGTTTAAAATGAAACACTTGGGGGCTGGGGAAGTGGCTTAGTGGCATGAGTGCCTGCCTGGCAAGTGCAAGGTCCTGAGTTCAATCCCCTGTAATAACAACAACAAAAAATTAAAATTAAAATTAAATAAAAATAAAATGAAACACTCATTCTACAATCAGTGGGAAAAATCTAATCCAAAATGGAAAAATCAGGTTGCTTTCTCCTCACAGAGACAGAACACCTGCTACTTGAAAGGGAGGCTTATTTTCCTTCACAGTTTGTAGATGTTTCAGTCCATAGTTGGCTGGCTCCAAGGCAGGCTAGCGTGGCCGGGGAGGCTAGCTCATAACAGGACAGGCAGGAAGCAGAGAGAGGCAGAAGGGGAGGACTGGGTGTCCTGCATGCCACGCCCCTGACGCTCTCCTCCTCCAGCCAGGCTTCACTTCCCACCACCACCTTGAGCTCTAAAGGTATCACACCTCTAGTCCAGTTACCCATCAAAGCCCACCTCCGACGCACTGGGGGCGATCTGGATGTGCACCATACTACTCAGATATTCAGGGATTAGAGATGCTGTATTGAAAGGCAGTCTTTTTCAGGTATAAACAACTCTATCAAGTCTATTGTTAGGAATAAAAAAGGTGCATATATTTCTGCAACTTTTTGATTTTGTCAAACTGTATGAAATAATGTAATGCTTTCTTTTAAAATATGAGTCATTTGACTATGTTAAGTAAAATAGTCCCCAAATAATGATCAACTGTTTTGAGCAATAAAAATTGGGCCTAATTTAAAAACTTCAAAGGGATTTCCTAAATTATTTGTTATACTGAAAGCATAGAAAATATATGCTGTAACTTATTTCATTCTTTTACTTGTTAATAGTCTCTTGGGATGATAGAACAACTTTTGCAATGATTTCTGTCCCTGTACCATGTGAATATATTTCAGAATATATATATATATATATATATATATATATATATATATATTCCATGCCCAGTTTAATTTTTAAACACTGGGTATAATAGTGAACCAAATTAAATGCCTGGGCCTATAAAATCAGTTAGATAGCTTTTAACAGAACAGATTAAGAGAAGAAAGTGGATAGTTGAGGTTGGTAATAACAGTAAAACAACAAATAACAAAGGCTACTATGAACATAATCTGTTCAGTTACCAGCCTACAACAATACTTAAGCTGCACCAACCCCACAGGAAGTATTTGATGATTTGTTATTTTATATTGGTTTCTAAGATTTCAAAGGGACATGTCATCAACTGTACAAGTTTTATTTGTAGGATTTAAGACTCTAAGAAATATCTTAATTCAAAATATGTTTAAATGTCATGGAAGAAATATTAGAATATTTGTGGCTAGCTTCTGTTGAATCTATTTTTGTCTCTACTAGTTATTTTATAGTTGAGAGTCAGAGATATAAGTGAAAAAGCCTAATGCGTGTGTGTGTGTGTGTGTGTGTGTGCATGTGTGTGTGTAGTTTGGGAAGAGAAGCAGAAATACAGCGAACACAGTCATACTCTATATTATGGGTCCATGAGTGTAGAGTTTAATTTTTCCTGAATGAAGGTTTTTATTACAATATATACATATATACATATAAATATTCATAGGGAATTTGCATCTGTATATGGCATATCTTGCTGTTGCTTTTCCCCCATTCTCCTCCCCCCCCTTCAAGTCTTCTTCCCCCCAATTACAAAAGCTATGAGTGAAGTTTTGAAATATTTTATCTCAAATTGTCCCATTTTTTCTCTTTAGATTTTTTTGTTTATTTCTCACAGTTTTTTTCCTAATGTAATTGAAAAGAAATTGTGAGAGACAACTTTTTTTTTCTCAGTCAAAGAGTGGATTAACTGAGCTATTTTCCAGTTTTATAGCTGGAGGGATGAATTACTTTACCTTATCTTTGTGGGAGCTTTTCCTTTCTTAATAGTAAATCCTTTAAACTCAGTAGAATGCACCAATATTAAGTAGCACATCTTGAGGATTTCTTATAAATTTACTCCTGTGCAATTTCCACCCAGATAAGGAACCAACAACATCATCACCTAGATATTCCTTTATGTCCCTTACCAGAAAATAACTCTCTCTGAAATGCGAATATTAGCGTTTCTTATATTACTCTACTACTCATTTTTTCTATGAACTGAAAATAAATTGACTCAGAACTATGTATTCTTTGTATCTCATTTCTTTTTCTGAGTATAAAGATGTTTTATAATTTCATCTATGCTCTTTCAAGTATTAGTATGTTTTTATTGCTCTGTTATATCCCATTATATGATATGATGAATGAGGGACGCATTGTTTATTCCTTCTCATATTGATGGAGATACAAGATCATACTAGCCTGGGGCTACTATTATAGATAAAGCAACACTAAACATTCTCATCTATGTCTTTTGGTGGATATGCTCATTTACTTCCCTTGGGTCTATATGTAATAGTGCAACTGCTATAGGCAAACTTATACTTAGCTTTAGTTGTCACGACTACACTGTTTTACCAACACTTTTGATTGCATAGCCTTTCCATGAAGAGCCTCTTTTGTAAAAATTAGCTTGCTTTTCTCTTTTCTTTTCAAAGAAGAAAGTGGGTAGTTGAGGTTGGTAATAACAGTAAAACAATAAATAAGAAAGGCTACTATGAACATAATCCATTCAGTTACCAGCCTACAACAATACTTCAGCCGCATCACCCCCACAGGAAGTATTTGATGATTTGTTATTTTATATTGGTCTCTAAGATTTTGAAAGGACACAGCATCAACTGTAAAAGTTTTATTTGTAGGATTTAAGACTCTGAGAAATATCTTAACTCAGAATATGTTTAAATTCCGTAGAAGAAATATTAGAATATTTGTGGCTAGCTTCTGTTGAACCTACTTTTGTCTCTACTAGTATTCCACTTGTATTCTAGTTACAAGTACTTTGTTGCATACATTTGTTGCAGATATGTTCTTTTACTCTATTGCTTGCCTATTCATGCTTAATGATGACTTTTGATCCACGTGAAATCCTTAATTTTGAGAGTCAAATTATTTTCTTTTTATAATTGGTTCTATCTGTGAGCTGTCTATTGAAACATTTCCTACTCCTAAATCATGAAAATAGCTTCCTATTAAATTCTGTATTTAATCCTATGTTCCTATGATGGTTTGGGATTGCGGATGGAACCCAGGGCTTTCACAATGAACTATACAACATCCCAAGCATTTAAAAAATTTAGTGTGTGTGTGTTTGTATGTGTGTGTGTATTACATGGTCTTGGTAAATTACTTAGGCTAGACTCATATTACAATAATTCTTTGTAAGCCTCCTTGATTTCCTTTGGCGGGGAGGGCCAGCTCAGCCCACCTTAGGAGCAGGGCGGGGCAGCATGTGGCGCTGGGGATGAAACTGCAGTCCCTGCACTAGCCTATGCTTGCCTAAGCAGGTGCTTTTGACTACTGAGCCATCTTGCTGGCCCCTCAGCCTCTTTGCTTCCTGGAATTACAGGCATTTGCCACCATGTCTGAATTGGTTGTGATGTGGCACAACAGTCAAGGGTTATTTTTCCACACAGTAACAATTCCTATAGGAATTGGTAAAGAATATCCTTCCACTGGTAATGGAATATCCTTCCTTTTTGCAATGGAAAAATCCTTTTGTTTAATTTTGAATTGGTGACAGCAAACATTCTTTTCTTGTTCCCAACATCAGTTCATATTGTCATCTTATGAACAATTTCCTATTCAAACAATACTTTGTATTTGGTACAAACATAACACTATACTTTGCATATTTCAAATTTAGCTTAATTATGTGCTGTCCACATGATTGTCTCTCTAAAAAAAAGTTATTTATAACATATGTTCCATTATTTAGAAGACAAATACTCATATTTCAAAATATCTTTGTTTTTCACTTTCAGTTCTAGAAAATATTTGTTAGAATTGCATAATTTATGAGTTAATATAATGCTTTAATGTCCATTCATTTGTTTGTGATTCATTATATATTGCTTTACATCATAAGCTATTTTATATGAACATTTTTCTTCTGTACATTGAAAACATAACAAATTCAAAGAAAGGGTCTATCCTAAATTCCTTTGTGTTTCTTTAAGGCAATTAGCATAATGCTTTCTTGCAATAAACTCAAGTTAATTGCTTTAGAGAAAAAAGTCCATTATTATCCTTGAAATTATGCTATATACTAAGACTGCCACCTAAATAGCACTGCATTTAAGTATAATATTACTGTAATAAACATTAAAAGTATACCTCAAATTAATTATTTCAGAGAAGTCTGACTGAAAAACCTGTTGACCATACACTATTGTGTGACCAGGCATGTGAATATATATAGCTTTCAGATTTATCACAACTCTTGAAGTTTTTCAAAATCAACAAAAATATGTCTATTGACACCACTACTTTATTTAACCCAAATTCTTATTGTGTCATCACATGGGCTTGTGAAATTTTAATATAAAGATAAAATATAAAGAATACTCCTTGATATAATTTTTTATTAAATGTACAATGTACAGGAAATAAAGCTAACTTTTTTGTCCTTTAATTCTTCTTCTCATTTTTGCTTTTTTCTTTAACTATCCATTAACTTAGTTGTCAGGTTTCCCTGGTGAGTGATGGTAGTTGGAAAGATATTGCAGATAGCAATAGTTGAAGGTATTCTATTGTCGTGTACTCAGGCTGGAAAATTTCTATTGTAAGTGAAAGTTTACACATGTTTTTGTTTCTGTATCTTGTCTTCTGCTATATTTCAACTTATTGCATATTGTTCATGCAGAATAATGGGTTTTGGTGATTTGGACACACACGTAACATGACATTGTACATACCTCATTTACTCTCCTCATTTCCTTTCTATATAATTTTATCCATTTTCAGGGGTGGGGTTGGATATTTCAGCATATATAAAGTGTATTTTTGTATCCATGAACACTGTTACCTGCTCTTATACCTCCTTTTCATCCTTCTTCCTTTCCCCTTGTCTAGTAGTAGTATCCCTTCTGCTTTGTTGGCATCTTTTTAGATTCTGTATTAGGGACAACATGTGTGACATGTCTTCTTGACTCTGTTTCATTTCACTCAACATGATGATCTATACATCTGGGCCTAGTTGTGCAAATTTATATATATATATATATATATATATATATCTTCATGCATCTGCTGATGGGGACCTAGGCTAGTCCCCTATTCCCTATTTTGGCTATTGTATATTAATACCTGTGTGTGTATGCAGGTATCTGTCTGAAATTCTGAAATGATGACTTTAATTCATTCAAGTATATATCCATGTGGTTCAGCTGGATCAAATGATAGCTCTTTTGTTTCCTGAACAACCTCAATATTGATTTTAATAATGGCTATATTAATTTACATTCCCATCAACAGTGTAGACAGGTTACTTCTCCCCACATCTTTGCCAGCATTTGTTCTGTTTAAAATACTGATGACAGCCATTTTGATGTTTTTATAAGGAATTGAACTCAGGACATTATGCTTGCCCAGTAGGCACTGTGCCACTGAGATATGTCTCCATGTAGTTTTTATTTGTATTTCCCTAGGAGGTAAACATGTTGAACATTTTTTTGGTGTGTTTATAAGGCATTTGTGTTTCTTTCTTTGACACAAGTGTCGGTTCTTGTGCACATTCATTATTGGGCTCTTTGATTTTTTTTAGTGTTAAGATTTTGTAGTTCTTACTGTATTCTAAATATTAATCCTCTGTTTGGAAGAGTAACTGACAAAAATTTCCTTCCTTTCTGTAAGTTGTCTCTTCATTCTGTGCATAATTTCCTTTTCTATGTATAAACTTTTTTCTTTTGTTGAATATTTGTTTTTTTGTGGCAGAACTGGGGATTGAACTCAGGCCCTTGCACTTGCCAGGGAAATGCTTATT
>NDGM011250873.1:5524-15777 GCA_002564305.1 Octomys mimax
ACTTCGCCAAGCTTGTTCCAAGTAGGTGCTTTAGACCACTGAGCCATCTCGCCAGCCCCCACTATTCCTGAAATGACTTAAAACAGATGAAGTGCTGGAGGTAAAATGATTAAAACATATACAAACCAAACACACTTTTAATAAAGAGATTGTAAATCCTTTTGCAGAAATTATAATCTATATTCTAGTAACTCTATAGATGCGGGTTAGTTAGTATCAACATATCAGATGCTTTTCTGGATGATTATTTTTAGGGAGGCTTTAGATTCACAGAAAACCTGAGCCTAAAGTTTCATACACCTTCAACAACAGAAGTATAACTTCGCTGCTGCCACACGCGGTTCTGCTGAGATGGGTTTCCTACAGTGAGCCTCGCTGCCATGGTAGCATCACCAAAAGGCCAGAGCTTACACCAGGGTCCACACCTAGTGTTGCATGTTGAGTGGCATTTGACAAATATGCAATGGTAGGTACCCACCGGGCTAGAATAACACAGAATAGTTTCATTGTCCTAAAAATCTTTTGTGTCTGCCTATTCATCCAGACTTCCTTACCCCTAGCAAGCACTGACCTTTTTACTATTTCTACAGTTTTGACTTTTCAGAAAACATACAGTATATTACCTTTTCATGTTGACTTCTTTCATTTACTATTTGCATTTATATTTCCTCCATGGCTTTTCTTGGTTTGATACCTCATTTCCTCTTAGTGCTGGTTAATATTGCATGTTTTAGAAGTACGAATGTTTATTTACGCATTTATCTGCTGAAGGACAGCGTGGTTGCTCCCAAGTCTTAGCAGCAATGTGCAAAGTGGCAACGAATACCAATGTAAGGCTTTGTAGGCACCTAAATTTTTAACTTTTTTGGATAAGTGCCAAGATGGCAGTTGCTAGACTGTAGTGTGGCAGTATGTTGCCTTGGGTAACAAATGAGCAAACTGTCTTCAAAAGCTGCTCTTCCACCTCAGCTTCCCACCAGCAGCAAGTGGAGGACTTTGGTTCTTTCACTTTGTCACCAGCATTTGGTGTTGCTGCCTGTGGAGCTTGGTCTTTGTGATAGGCACACGCTGCTATCTTACTGTTTTACTTTGAAATTCTGGACTCTTGTTGTATTCTTATTGACTGTGTACCTTCAATGAGGAGGCATCCCTGGTGTTTTGCTTGTTTTTGAAATCATCTTGTTTATTTTCTTTTGGTTGAGC
The DNA here is from genome assembly GCA_002564305.1 of Octomys mimax. Classification (NCBI taxonomy): domain Eukaryota; kingdom Metazoa; phylum Chordata; class Mammalia; order Rodentia; family Octodontidae; genus Octomys; species Octomys mimax. The sequence goes on from NDGM011250873.1 coordinate 6,728, forward strand.
TTTCAGAGTTTCTTGGGTTTGTTTGTTTATTTGTTGTATGCTTTAGGTAACAGTCCTTTTCCAGATGTGTGTTTTCCAATTATTACGCGATGGTCCATGCACAGTCTTTTTATTTCTCTGACAAGTTGCTTTTATTCTTTTGAAGTATTAGTTATATTAACTGTTGAGGTAACTTGTTATGTATTGCTTATTTTATCTACTTTAAACACAGTTATGCTTCTGAGAAAGCAAAATTTTAATTTAAGGATTTAAACAACAATCAACCTATGATCACTGATAACGATATGCTAGGTTAAGTTTATATTTCAAAATTTTTAATGTGTTCATTACTTAGACAGGTTTTAATAGACACTTCGTGAGACAGTCATCATTTCTTTCACAGAGAATTTAAATAATCTTCCTACTTACAGTTTTATATCCTACATAAATAATGGTAAAATCAATTAAGCATGTATTATATGCTAGAAGTTGTTTTGAGTGCTTTGTTTTGTCTGACCCTTATTTTTTATTTTTTGGTATCAGGGATTAAATTCAGGATCTTGTGCTTGCCAGGCAGACACTTATGCCCTTGAGCTATCTCCTCGGCCCTCATGTGATTTTTAAAATCTTATCATTTTGGTGGTACCAATGATCAAACTCAGGACCTTGCATTTACCAGGCAAGCACTTAATCCACTGAACTATCTCCCTGGCTCCGTATCCCCATTTTATGGATAAAAAATGAAGCAAATAGAAAGTAAGTTTCTGATTTCCATACAGCTTATGCTTAGGTGACAGAAAGAGGGTCCCTATCTCGGCAAACAGTCTGACACCCTGTAGCCAGCTGGTCCATCATACCTAACTCATCATTTCATGTTACGCTCCTCCTTTCTGGAACTTTAAAATTTCTCAGTTGCTTTTTAATGAAAACAACTTCTTTAGTTTCCTACCTTGAAGAATATTCTCTTTCTAAAATAAATAGGAATATTTTTTCAAATATTTTTTGAGGAAAGACTATAGGAGGAAGGTATTATTCAATTTCATTTATTTTTTCCTGAGTTGTCATAAATCAGGAAAAGTTTTGTTTTTTTTTTTTTTTTTTCATGCATTTAGTACAGGGTCTACAGGGCCTCACTACCCAGATTGGACTTGTAGTGATCTTCCTGTTTTCAGCCTCCCAAGAGCTGGGAATACAGGTGCGTACCACCACGCCCCGTCTCAGTCTCCCAGCTCAGTGCACCCAGGGACAGGGCTGGCATGTCAGAGATTGAACCCTGGTCCCTGAGCCTGTCTAAGCAGATGCTTTAGTCAGTTGAGCTATTTGGCTTGCCCAGTTGTCATAAATCAAAAATTGAACATTTACTTACAGCTTTTTTACTGGAAAAGTGGTGTGTGTGAGGGGGTATATGTGTGGGGGGGGTGTAACAATTCAATTCAATGCTTGGGAACAATATTAAATCATTTGAGTCTCTACATTAAAGTATTATGATGTTATTTTTGAAGTAATTAAAAGTCAAATAAGGGCTGGCCAAATAGCTCAGCAGACTAAAGCACCTGCTTAGGCAGAGCACAGCAGCCAATGTTCGATCCCTAGCATGCCGTGCCAGCCGTGTGCCCCGGGGCATGCTGAGAGGGCAATTGAGACTGCACTTGGTGGCGTGTGCCTGTAATCCCAGTTCCTTGGGAAGCTGAACACAGGCAGATCACTATGAGTCCGATTACATAGTGAGATTCTGTAGACCCCATATCAAATACATTTTTTAAAAAGCCAAATAATACAACTTGAATAAAAGTAGGACTAAAATCTCTTTTCAATATCTCCTAATAGCTTCTTAGCTCATTTTATAGCTGCTGTTACACTTTGCATTTTTTCTGGTCTTCCTTTACATTAAGTACTTCAGAATTTTTCATGCCATTTAAGTAATAGTTTTTACACTAGTTTTAGTTAAGGAATTTACAGGCAGAAGCCAATCTTTTAATACAAGCAAATTATTTTCAAGCATTTAACAGGAGTAAGATTACATCCTTCAGGAAACTTATGGGTAATTTTCCTATCCAGTGACAGAATCGATGAGGGGATGGGAGGTTTGCTGAAGTGTTTCCTAATCTCTCTTCTTGTCACATTATGATTCATTTAAATATCAAAATTCAGAATGTATTTTGTGAAGGGGAAAAAAATCACACACATCGATGGTTGAGTATATGTGAAAAAGCAATGTGTTCATGTACAGGAAACTTTGATAAGAAAAGGGTTCGATTCCCTGAAGACATATCATTCTGAACGAATCCACCTCAAAGTAAAGCCCATATGGGAAATGCATATGTACTCCAAAATGTCTCCCTTACACTACTCTGCACTTACATTTGTGATAAATATCAGCTGGTGCTTCCTTAAGTTAGCAGATAAATATGTGTATTCCCTACTAATTGCTAAGTGCTCTCTTATGGTGAGCACTGAACCAAGGGAATCAGGTGGCAGCTTTAGCAAACACTGCAGGCTGGTGGAGAAGAGAGGAGAGATGGGTATTAACGGATCAGCAGGAAGTTAATAAGGTAGCTTGAGATAATGATGTGACATGAAAACACACAGGATTCATACTATTTTAATTTTAAGAATTAAATATTAAACACATAAAAATGTTTTATTTAATACTATCACTTACATTATTTACACCATATGTATACTACACATATAAAATTAAAACATTGATTCTCAAAATCCAGCTTAAGAAAAAAGCCCTGACAGCTCCTGAATGCCCTTTTGGCCTCCACTTCTCCCTCAACTGACACCTAATGATTTTTACCATGTCTATACTAAAATGAATATATTGCAACATACTGTAGAAGTGAAATAATATCTATTTTTCTTAATTTTATTTCTGACATTCAACTCAGTTGTATATTCATCTTCAATCCTACTTATGATATTTCACCGTGTGAACTTACCACAGTACATTTGTCTACTTTGGTCTCCAGTGACATTTGGGTTATTTGTTTTTCTCTTGAAATCTTACTACAGCTAACTCAGCTCTGGTCAGTTCTGATTATGCCTTTAATCTAAGATATATATATATATATATATATATATATATATATATATATGATTGTGTCTCATTATATACATAGGTGTGGAGTATAGAATACAAAACTATATTTATATTAGAAGCTATATGAGTTATAAAGTACATTAGTTCAAATTTTCTAGATATGTTTTCTATTTTTTAATAAATTGTATTTTTTCACATTGGCAAAGTTAGCATTTGGAAAAAGAACATTCTATACAAGGTAATGCATGCACGTATGGGTCCTAATATATCCTCAGGTAGGACAAGTTTGTTGTCTTCTAGCAAAGAAGGGGGGTGCATAACAGCGAGACAAATGTCAGGAAAGGGTAAAATCAGGACATTTGAAACAGTGACCAGGAGGAGAGCCACACAATGTCATGCACTCCACTGAATAAGTACTATAGATACAAAAAAAAATGGACTGCTACAAACTATATGGACTATGCACCAGGACTTTTTTTATTTTATTAAAAAATCCTCTGTGTTATGAACTCCAGATGAAGAAAAGGGCAGAAAGCAGAGGCCCCATGAAGGATGTCTGCCATAACTCTGCAGTTCTTATTGCACGGGGGATGCGACTGATCTCCCTCAAAGTACCACCTCCCCTGGCCTCTGTGCTTCACATGGACTCGCCAGGGCAGGAGCGTGGGCCACATGCAGCTCCAGGCTTTGGTGCTGGCTGGCCAGGCTGTAGCCAACAGAAGACACTGGCCCTACATTGGAACTTAGCCTTCTTTTTTTATTTAGGCTGCTCTGAGACTGCTGGGAATCTGCAGGGTCTAAAGCTCCTTGGCACAACCAGACTATAAGTACAAGACCCTGGTCAGATATTTCAGCCTTCCATGTGCTTGTTTTCCTCTTCAGAATTTGTTAAACTTTTCACGGCCAACATTAATTACTGATGAAAGAACATCTACAAAACCAAATGAAGCAATCCTGCCTGATGAATTAGTGTGCCTACTTACATCTACAGAAAGAAATAAAGTGCTTAAGATAAAATAGGTAGAAAAGGTAGTTAAACAAAAAGGGATTGAAAAAACATAAACTGCAGTTTGTTTTTTTAAATGAGTCATCAATCTTGTCTCTGACTTTTCTACGTGCATATTTGTAGCATATTAGACTGTACTCCAGTGAAATCATCCTTTTTCGAAGACCAGATATTGCCCCAAAATGTCTAAGATGAAGAAGCCCTTTTTTGGGATTTGCAAAATTCTAATACATTTCAGTATTTTTGTGCTATAGGGTTAAAAGAACATGATGCACTTACAAAGATCCTTAAACTTAAACTTCATTTCCACTTTAAAAAACAACAGAATTTCATTAACTAAGGTAAGCCTCAAGAGGAAGAAGCAGTATGTTATCATGTGGTAATTTAAGATTTTTGACCAAATTTCATGAGAAAAATGTATTCCATTCCTAGTAGTGTGTGCCCCCCCCAGCTATGTGCGCTCATAGCTATGCACACACTCAAACTGCAGAACTGCATTGAAAGTTTCAGAATCAAAATCTACCATTAACACACAAATGTCCCCAGAGTTAACCAATTAGTCTGTTCTACTCACTTTATCCATCCTCCCATTTGTCCCTTCTAGTCTTCTTCATTCTTTCCTTCTTTCCCTTATCTCCCTTCATTCACATGCTAAAATAGGAACATGGTAGCATGTAAGAATATCTATATAGAAATATTATTCAATCATGTGTCTTGAATTATATATATATATATATATAAAATTTTGTTATGTAAACATTTAAAACATTTTTTAAATTGTAGGAAAGTCAATGAATCTCTATGAGTGAAGTTGGGATGACAATTGCACGTATTTTATATGGTTCCTGTGAGTTAGACAAGATAATAAATACAGTAGTTTCCCTTTATCTATTATTTCACTTTCCACTGTTTCAGTCTACTGTAGTTTAAACTATTAAGGAGAAAATTCCAAAATAAATGAAATTTATAAGTTTTTTGACACATGCTGTTCTAGGTAGTGTGATAAACTTCCACATAATGCTGGTCTGCCAATGTCTTGGACATGAACGATTTCTTTGTCCAATGCATCCTCGCTGTAGATGCTACATGCCAGTTGTTGGCCTGCTAGCTACCTAAAATTTCATATCAAAAATTTTCAGATCAATTATCTTAGTACAAAAGTACTTGTAGTACCCTTATTTAACTTAATAATTACTCCAAAGCCTCCGAGGAGTTGTGCTTAGAATTCATCTTTGCAAAGACAAGGGTATTGTCACAGGTATTTATGGAGAGGAAAGCCCCTAACATACATTGAATTGAGTACATCTGTGATTTCGGCCATTCTCTGAGGGCTTCATCCACCATGGAGAGGGAAGGAAAGACTGTGTATAGTAACCTGTGCAATATTATAATCAATACAAAACATGTTTGGTAAATATTAGCCATTAGTAAAATTGTGAGCATTTTTAATTTCAAGTCAAAACAAATAACTCTGAACATTTAAATATCATTCAAATAAAATTTGTGCTATGTCACTTGAATCTGTTACAAAGTGGAACATAGAAAAATAATCCACAACGTTCTGTATGAGTTTCCTTAATGGTAGTCCCATAAAACAGATTGTGCAAAAGAAAACACTTCATGGAAACTTATTTTAACAAGGGTGAAAATTGTTTTTCAGGCAGAATTGAAAACTTTACTTTTCAGCATCATTTATGTACCCAGATCCATGTGGAAAACTTCCTTGAAATCTTGAAATTTCAGTCAGCCTATTGCTTCCACGTCATCAAGAGAGCACTGCAGTTGCTACCAATATTTTTTTATTCATGCCAACTAGAGCTATCACCTAGATCATGAAGGTGAAAGAGGTCAAAGGTAGCATCCTCATGGGTTCCCATGCACCAAGAGAAGTCCTCTTTAGATGTGCAGAAAGATGACAAGTCTTTGCAATGGGACTCACGTGGTCTTTGAGGCCATGAGCCCGTCTGCAGGTCTACTCAGCTACTGCACATCAGTGCCATGTGGAAGAGTAGGCTCCTGCTGGCAACTCTTTCAATTTTATTTTAAGGGCACTATAAATCTGGAATTCTGTATGATAACTCTCTATTTTTAGAATTTGGCAAATAGTTTTAAAAGTTTGAACACTGTTTGGGCCAAACAAAACACATGGCTGGCTGGATCTGGCCCATGAAGTGCAAGTTTAGAACTGTGAGGTAATGCAGCGTGGAGATTCACTTGCTGAAAGCAGAGGAAGGGAGGGCATGAGAATTAATTAGATTATTGTGAATAAGAGTTTCTTAATATACTTGGAGAGACCTCTACTTCAAACACTGCATATGAATAATGCATAATAATGCCATGAATATTATTGTACTTTAAACATAAATGTACCACCACATTAAAATAGCTTCTGAATCTTCCTCTTGTTCTGAGTTGCAGAACAAATTTGCATGCCCCAATTACCAACATTCTGGTGTGCATTTAGCAAAAGAATGCTTCTACAAAAGAATGTGTGTCATTCAATAGAGAATGTGACATAACAGTTTGAAACTACTAAACTGAACAGTGAATGTTTAATTTTGTCAGTGACAAACATAAGCTATTTGCCAATGTGATTCAGAGTATAGGTGTTTTTGCACTTATAGATGTTGTACAATTTTTCTACATAAAAAGAAGTTCTTAGAAAAATGTGTCAATTCTGTGTGTTTTGCACAATATGTATTAGATAATCTTACAAAATAGTCACATTACCTGTGGTAGTAGTAGGATGTAGGAAATTATATTTAAATGATAGGTCCTTCTCCACTACCTAAAGGTGTATAGGCTAAAAACAAGTGTGCAGAATTCCTATATGGATACATTTGTATTTTTTCTCTCCTTTACATTCTCTTGCACATCTTTCTTTAAATCTATTTTGATCACTGCATAATTAATACACAAACATAACTGCAGAACTGAAACTAGCATTTAATGGTATCTTTCTACTTAATTATATAGACCCACCTGATAAATACACTAACTATGCTTTTACATATAGTCTAAGAAATTTTACTTAATATAAATCTAAATGCACTTAATAGAGATGAAAGAAACAAGTAGGGATGAAAGATAGCAGGCCATTAAATATTATTGAAGACCTATAACAATTGTCTGTGTGAGTTCATTGTCTCATATTATTTATTAAATATTTGCCTAGCACTTGTTATTTACCTAGCCCAATGTAAATATGATGGATTTCCCGCCTCCCGCATGCCATGCTGGCCCCACCCCCAGGAAGCCCTGAGCCCACGACCGAGTCTTGAGTGGTGGCACACGCCTGTAATCTCAGTGCTGGCAAGGCTGAAAATAGGATCATCACCAAGAGCCGATCTGCATAATGAGATGCCGTATCAAATACATAAAATTTTTTTAAAAAGAAAGATTTACTACTTACACTCCAAATTTCCACAGTTAGGGGCCAGGGAGATGGCTCAGTAGAATAAGTGCTTCCCTGGCAAGTTCAAGGGCCTGAGCTCAATCCCCAATTCCGAAAAGAAAAAAAGAAAAATTCCACAATTATATCTGTTATTATAGATCTTCCACAGATCTATCAAATCAAGTGTAAACTTTACAATATCATTCAAAATATTATGTAATAGTACACAATATTTTTACATTATTTCATACTCTTATGTGTACTAATTCTGCAGTCACAGCAGAACATTTCAAAAAGTCATTTGTTTATTCATTTGTTTATTTATTTATTTGGTACAGGGCCACACTTGTGTGGTGTTGGCATGGCATGTGGTACCAGGGATCGAACCTGGGTCCTTGTGCTTGCCAGGCAGGCTTCAGGCAGCTCAGGTGTCTCCCTGACCCCACATCAGAGAATTTTATCAGTTAGAATACTTTTATTTACAAGAACACATAAATAATTTTCTTAGCAAAAGACACAGTAACAATTTCTTAGCAGAAAAAACAAAAGTTCCTAAGCTATAAATTCATCAACCAGGCATGATCTCATCTGGCTCTTTTTTACATTTAATAAAGAGAAAACATTTTCCTAGCAGCATTACATTCACCCTTTATGACTTGCCGTAATTGGATCTCAAAGACAAGAGCTAGCCAAAACTACTAAGTAAGCTACCAATGAGTCTGCCAAATCAAGTATTATAACCCCAAAGCAATTATTTTCTCCCAAGTCTATTCCAATGTCATCCCTTTGAAAGATATATTTCCTCTAAATTCCACACCTGTTAAATTATCACTCAGTGGCCAATTTTCACCCATACAATTCAAAGTCTTTTACTTTCCAAAGAAAAATGACTTCTGAATTTTGAATATTATTCTATACCTATCTTGTTGTTGCATACTTTTATGAATTTATGCATCAAATTTTGAGAATTTTAGAATTTAAGAATAGATTGTTTCTCTGTGTGTGTGTGCATGCGTGTGTGTGTGTGTGTGTGTGTGTGTGTGTGTTATGAAGAATCAAACACAGAACCTCACAATTTCTAGGCAGGAAATGCACCACTGAGCTACATCCCCAATGCTGTATGACTAGATTAAATTTTTATGGCTTTCAAACCTGTCACCATTTAGGAAAACGATATAGTCACTGAGTGAATATTAACAATATGAATTGAATTTTAAAATGTCAACCAAACCCTCTGTTTATATTTGAAGTGATTTACAAATTAAAGTTAGAGGGCCAGCAAGATAGCTCAGCGGACTAAAGCACCTGTTTAGGCAAGCTCAAGCAAGCACAGGAACCAGGGTTTGAGCTCTGGCACCACTTGCCACACCAACTCCGCCCCCAGGGTGGGCTGAGCTGGCCAGAGTCCAGGCGTGGTGACGCACACCTGTAATCCCAGCTCTGGGGAGGCTAAAAGCAGAAGGATCACCATGAGTCCAAGCTACGTAGTGAGACCCTGTAACAACCAAATACATTTTTAAAAATTAAAGTTAGAACAATATGTGAAAGATGATAATAAAAATAAAGAATTAAACTAAAACAAAATTGGATACCATGTTTGTTTGAGAGCCTTTGAATAGGTAGGA
>NDGM011250876.1:0-10374 GCA_002564305.1 Octomys mimax
AAAAAAAAAAAAACATGATAAATTAGATGGAAAGGAAGCATGAAATTCCTCTGCATATGGCATAATTGGTACTAGTTCTAGGGAAGAAAGAGTGCCTTGCAGGTTGCAATAGATGTGCGGGAGGCAAGACAATTCTCCGGGAGCTATGAAGTTAAGGGAAAAGCTGTGTGGGGGGCCAAGGGACATGCCATCTCCTGCTCACTGAAAAAAATCTACATAGAGGAAGATCAGAGTGTCCAAATTTCCCAATATATTCTTCAAATAGCTAGTGGCTTATTGTTATGAGAGCTTGGAGACACGCTCAATGATCATTTATCCAGACAGTTCAGTTTTTTAATGAAATAATATTGCTCCTCTGGGAAGGAACTTGAGGACAGGGAAGAGCCAAGCCTGCACACACCTCTGCCTCAGAGCATGCCCTGAGAGATGGCTGGCATGCAGTGCAGAGCAGAAGCACATTGGATTATGTCTTAATGTAATGCTCAGAGACAGGGATTTCTTCAAGGTATTTCTTGGGTGAACATGATGACGCGCACCAGTGATACGGCACTCCAGGAGGCTGAGGCACATGGATTCCAGCAGGTTGGAATTTGAGGCCCCCTGGCTAACAGAGCGAGTTCAAGGACACGTTGAACCACTTATACAATGAAACCTTTTTTTTTCCAAAAAAAAAAAAGTTTTTTGGATATCTACCTCCCATTGTCTCACCATGTAAGCAAATATAAAATAAATTGAATACAATAAAAAGCTAAACCAATGCCAATGATAGTACAGACAGTACCTTATGTTTAATGTTATACCTATCTTACAGTTGTTTATTGAAAAAGAATAATGCAGAAAGTTTACTTCCTGTGACTACCCAATAGGTTACTAGCCTTAGTTGCGTGTTTTAGGAGAGGCTTCTAATATTTTTTATTATGTACTGTTCACGTAGAGTCACACCCTAAGGCGACTTAGAGCACTTCCTCCACGGCCCGCCGCTGTCTCAGCCTTTCCTTCTCACGATGAATGAGGCAAGTATCAGCCAGTAGATGGTGCTATTATTTCAAGGACTATACGGTTCTACCGAGTTCCAGATTCTCTCAAACTGACAGGGAACAAGTGAAAGAAAAGTGCGAAAACTTGACTGACACAATTTTCCGATTCACAAAGGTTATGGAGTGGAAAGCTATTTTTGTAGTGACCTATCTCTTTTGGGGTAAAATAAAAATTGTAGCTTCCCCTTAGTAATTAATAACTTCTGCCTGGGGGTGTGGAGAAGGAGGAGAGGGAAAGAGAGAAAAAGAGAGAGCAAAAAAATCACTTATAGTTAATTTTTCTCCTTGAAGCACTAGCAGTCACAGATGTTCTTCCTCATACCAACTGCCATTACAGTCAGAAAGTAATTCACAAGCGCTTAGCAATGCAGAAGAAGATATTAAAATGTAAAACACATGAATGTGAAGTTTCCTTTAAAATACTGAAGAAAGCTTTTTCTAATATAAAGCCATTTATATGTAAAACATCTGTAATCACAAAAGCACCTTAAATACAATATTCAAATGCAAGCAATAAAAACCTGTATCTAAAGATGATAAATCAACATATTAAAAACTTTCCTCTGCTGGCAGCAGATGCTCTCTGAAAGAAAATTGGTAGCAGATGTACATCGTAGAGGGGAACCAAGCGCTGGTGACACAAGCAAGGGGCCGCGTGGAGCCGAAGCTACGCGGCTGGGGCATGAAGCCTGCAGCTCATGCCCAATTGCTGCCGGGGTTCCTAAAGAGCAGCCCTCGAAGCTGTCTCTTTAAAACCCCATTACTCAAACTTAATGGCTATTGATGGAAAACTCCACCTTTCTCAGTTGCAGAGAGCTGAGTTATTCTCATTTTTCATGCCCAAACAAAACACATGGTGATGGGCTATCGAAAGAGTGAACTGAATTTGCTATCTAAATTTGCAACAATAAACACCTCAGAATAAAGAACAATTTACGGCAAATGGCTGGTGAAGTTGTGGAAGGGATGGCAAACACTGGGAGTCGAAACAGCTGGGTAATTAATTGCGACATTTTTAATCTGGATTGTTTTTGCATTAGAGGACTAGGCAGAGATTCAAGACATCTCATTTCAACAAATATCAAACAGGGTTTGAGATGCTTTTCCACCCTTGGGCTCACCGTAGTATAATTTTGAATCAGAAATATGTTTTCAATTGTCAATGCAGGATTTTTATTGTTTCATCATTGTCTGTGCTGCTGTCTGTCCCGTGCCTTCCAATTTGGACTCTTATGGGCAAAAAGATCTTTTCCTCACTCATTTCTAGGTTTGTGACTGAAGTCCCTGCAACAAAAGAGAGCTTAGGAGGAAAAAGTCACGTACTTTTGTTTAATATAAGTTTTGCATGATGAAGAAGACTTTAGAAATAAAGACACAAAGGAAAGGGAAAACCAAATGTATATTTTAATGTTTAATGAAGAATGAAAATCATAGAGATACATAATTCGAAAACAAGTCCTAATCTGTAGGTCACAGACTGGGAGGATTTCAAGCAAGATCTAGTTTTGTTTTCAGAGTTTTTTCTTACATCTTCCTTGTGAGGGTACTCTTTTCCTCTGGGTAGATAAAGGACACCTCTCAAGTGAGGATCTTATGACTTGCTCCAGGTGAAGGTCTGATTATTCTCCCTGGGTTTTATGATCTCTTTTGAGGAGGAAGGGACCAAAGTAGTAAGAGTGACCTCTCTGTTTTTGGTGTTCTCTCAAATGTCCAAATTTTAGAAAATCATATCCTGAGCACCATTGCTATTATATAATCACAGAAATAATATAAAAAAGAGGAAGTAGTGCACAATTTTTAGGGGATTGCTTGAAGAGGATTGCTAACACACTACTCTTATTTCATGGTTTTATTAGTCAATATTCTCTAGAGTAATTGAACCAGCAGAATGTATACACAATGATAAGGGCTGATGTATTCGGTTAGTTTACAGGATCAGAGGCTGGATAGTCCTCAGATGGCCACCCACAGGCTGAAGAGCCTGGAGAACCAGGAGCTGGTCAAGGCCAGAAGTTCAAATCCAGGGCACATGAGGATCAATTCTGGAGCACTTCTGAGGCTCCTGGAAGCTCCATGAAAAGTCACTAGTGCAGGTATGCATTCAAAGGTTGATTTCTACTGGCCTATTGAAAGGGATAGTTAATGCTTTTTTTTATCCTGCTGTTTAATTTTTTTTGACCAATTTTCCATGCTTATATCTGGTAATATGAGCAACTAATTTGAACAATAATATGCAATATAAAAACCATTGTTGATTTCCTATCATCTTGTTTAGTGAAATTCTAAAAATTTCACTAAAAATAATTTCTTTTTTTTTTTTACTTTTTAAATTCTATTTTAAAAATGATAATGAAATAGAGAAAGGATGAAGAAACTGGAGTTGGATGTTGGATGACAATTTCAGTAGGAAAAAAATCATATCTGAATTGAGCTTTGTGTGTGTGTGTGTGTGTGTGTCTGTGTGTCTGTGTGTGTGTGTGTGACTGCCTCAGCCCACCCTTTGGGGGGGGATGGTGTGGCATTTGGGATAGAGCTGTGGTCCCTGAGCTTTGCCTAAACTTGCCTAAGCAGGCAGGTTAGACCAGTGAGCTATTCACTGTCCCCCTCCTTTTTTATTTTGAGACAGGTCCTCATTATGCATTCAGGCTGGCCTTGTGCTTACTTTTGTAGCCCCCAGGCTGGTCTCAAACTCACAGACTGTATGCCTGGAGTTCCAGGACTGATATGGCATGTGGGACCGAGTGTTGAACTTGGTTCTTCTGCTTGCCAGGTAGGTGTTTATGCCTTTGAATTATTTCCTCAGCTCCCAGGGTTGAGCTATTGACAGGAAGCTTATCCTTTCTAAATTTTTTTTAATCCAACACTCTCCACCCCACCCAGTAAATTGCATAGTGTCTCCCACATTTAGGGCAGGCATCCTGGCCCACCTGTCAATCATTCATCTCTGGAAGCAACCTCACAAGATGCATGCAAAAGTTTGCTGTGCCAATTTCTAGGTGTCACAATCCACTCAAACCAACAACTAAGATTAACCATCCCAACTGTGAAATGCTGACTTTCTCTTTATTGTCATCTGTATATAGCAAATTGTAGGCACGGCTTCAAATTCTTGGACATTCCTGTCATGGACATGGGGTATCTGTATCCCTTCTCCTTTCTCATGGGTTAGCATGAATGATCAAAGGAATGCAGAGAAAATGATTCTCAATGATTTTGACTTTCAAAGCAAACATGTAAACATCTTTGTCCTTTTTGACTCTATCTCCTGGAAGTTCTACTCATTATTTACAAGCTTCTCTGGAAAAGTTTTTTTTTTTTTTTTTTTTTTTGGCAGATCTCATATTCCACATTCTGAGAAGCATAGGAAGACATCCTACCTCAATTAAGTGCCCGAGTCCATAGTTCCAGTTGAGGCCAGATACCATTATGAGTGAAAAAAAATCCAAGTATCCCCAGAACTTGAATCCCCAGATAAAGAGCAGCCCTGCTACTTCATGCCACTCCAGATAAGGCCCTACGGTGCTCTTCTGCATACCTGACCCAAAGAATCACTGTGTTTGTGGGTAGAATCTTTACTTAGCTATCAATGCCTAGAACATTGGAACTGGGTGAAAAGCAGCAGCAGCACTTCTAGTCATAAATTGACGAGACAAACAGGGTTACTTTAACACACATGCAGTGCTCCCAGTTTCCCTTCATCATTTCTTTCATTGACTTTCTCCTCCCTCCAATTCTATCCTGCTCTAAATCTGTGTCCCCAGTAAATCACTCTGTCCTATTTTTTGTACTCTCTAGTCACTTATTCACATGCATTTTCTGCTGCCAGCACATTTTATTTGTACATTTATTTCCAGGTTGTCCTATAAATTGTTTGCTAAACACTATATGTTTAAAGAGAAAAGAATGTAAAGCCCAACAGGCATGCTCATCTCCATGTCTGTTCTACAAATTCTGCCACAAACTTGACATTTCCCTGGAGGACAATGGCTTTAGCTACCCATTGCTGCTGGTGGCTTCCAGCCTAACGTTACCATGAGTTAAGCCTACACAGTTTTAGAGCTTCTGAACATTTGTGCTACATGTATGCCTTCTCAGTAGCTTTATTTTTGTATCTTCTTTACTCTTTGGGGTGTTGTCCTCTGACATTTCTCCTACAGATTACTTTTGGCTATTTTCTCTGTCAAGTAGCACTTACATTTCTCCTCGCTGGGCCATCTTTCTAAGTTTTAAAGAAAACACGATTTCTAGATGTCATGCACTGACCACTCCCAGAATGCCAGACATTTTGCTTCATTCATTATAGTAATTAGATCCTGCCTTCCCTGTATTCTTTTTAATATCTTTTATACTAGCCATTTCACTATTGCTGTATTGCACTTTTCTCTGATATCCTCTTAACATTGTAAAGTACATGAACATATCATGTGATCCTCTAAGGATACTCATTTTGATATTTTACTTTCCTTCAGTGTTCTCAGTATATTTCTATGGTGAACTTAATGTAATGAGTAGCCAGCATCAATTAGTAAGGAACAAACCACTTTAAAAAACTACTTACTGTTTGTATCTAGGTTTAAAATTTCTAGATATTTTCAAACATTGTCTCCTTTTATAATATAAATCAGGGGCTTAATCATGTGATGTGATTTAACTTTGTTAGTAATTTTAGAATTCTATTGAATCGTTTCCTAAACACAATTCATTCTCAGATGGTTGCACTCATGTCAATTACAAAATAAATACAGATAGCAGATAAGAATATATATTTCTGTGGTAATACCAATATCATTTAATTTTATAGTACTTTGATGCTTTCACTTTTTACTCTTACCTCATGCTAAGTGCGAGTGATATTTTAAGTAAAGAATAATCTCTCCTATGTTAGATTTCAAAAAAATGTGTAATAAGCTTTAATATTCATGATGCCTTTCAGAAACTTGCAAAGAACTCTAGAGAGAAACCCTACATTCCCCATAGATAGGGTGATTTTCATCCAAATTTCCTGTTCACAGTGCATTAAATTTTGATAAACATTATTAATTTTAGAAATAAATTGCATATTATTTTAGTATGCTAAATTTCCTCACACTTTGAGTTCCCTTCTTACTTTTTCTTTTATCAAGATAACATTTGTTAATGTTGGTAATATTATCAACACACAGGCAATATGCTTTCCATGTTTCCATGTCTTTCAAGTCAATGAAATCCTGGTTTACAACATTAGGCTAGGCTCATAAGTTCCAGGGGAGAAAAAAAAATTAAAACCTTCTTGCTACAGATGTGGGAGTGTGGGGGAGAGCTTCCAGCCACCCTGCGCCAGCGGGACCTATTGCTGGTTCCAGCCCAAGCGTAGCTTGGGTGAGACCCTCTTCCCCACCCCTTGGGACGCCCCCCCACCACTCCGCAGCACCTCCCCCACCCCACCCGCCGAGTAGGAATTTCTGCGGCGTTCCAGGAACCCCAAGACCCAGTCCGAGCCCAGGTCCGGTGAGTGTGTGGAAGAGCTTCCTGCTGCCCTGCGCCGGCGGGACCTACTACTGGTCCCAGCCCAGGTGCAGCCTGGGTGAGACCCTCTTCCACCCCCTTGGGACATCCCCCACCACTCTATAGATGTGATTGTGTTCGGAGAACTCTTTTGTAATTTGATTTTTAAAACTATGTTGTAGGTGTCAAAGATAAAGTATACTGCATAACTTAGATGATTCCATTTATGTTTCTGAAATAAAGACAACATTCCTTGACGAGGAATACTGCAAAACAATGACAGAAAAAAAAATGGATCTACTGCTTTTCCAGGGTAATCTGTCAATCATATTCAAATCCTAAGGAAGAACAGAGGTGGTCCTTTCCTCTGAACTATGGAGAAAGCATGAAAATGGGTCTTATCTAAGAATATGCAAGGGCAGAGTGATCTTTTGCTAGTCACCATTAATTGGGGCACAAAACAGCAGGAGCACAGAGCTCATGTAAAGTTCAACATTATTACAAGCAATAGGGTTGGAAACTATAAGGAAAAAAATTAATGCACACAGCTGGAAAGCAAGGCCGACAACTATGATGTAGAAAACAAAAGATCTGAATCTGGATATAGAACCTTAATGAGAAATACTATGTCCTGAGGAAAAAGTGGCATTAATTGTGCAAAATAAAGACTGCACAGAATGTGTTTTAATTCCTTTATTTTCATTTTTCCCTACCTTTATCTCTCCAAAGCTTAATAGGGGATATGGAATTATAGCTCCCTTACATTAAAAGGGTCTTGAAATTGAAAATAGAACAATCAGAATAGTCAGCATCTAGGATTCTGAAAATGCCCTTTAAAAGTGAATGTGTTGGAAATTGTTATTAAACTTTCTATAAACAAGACAGAGGAAAACATGAATCTTGCCTTAAAGTGTGAGTAAAGGTTTTAACCTAATTTCTAAAAAGCACAGTCTTTACAGTGATTACTCCTCAAGCACTATTTCAGGATAGCACTGATGAAAGACAGCACAGAGTTCTACTTAATGTCAGCTTACCCTTGCATTACTTTCACTAGGCACTAATTAGTGAGGCCTCTGGACTACCAATAAATAGAATTAGCTTCACTGATTTGGTGGGGTTTGGTTCATCTTTGTGGAAAGCAAATGAGAAGCAGATTTCAAATTTGAGCACTAGTGTAAGTTCATTGTAGGCAGTATTCAGTGTTGTAGAGGTAAATGACAGTTTATCCAAGAAGGAATGCAATGTCTTCAGAAGATAGGCTTTGCAAAGGTGACTGGGTCATGAAGACCATTACTGAAATAATTGAAAGGCAATGGAAACCAAAGTTAGGGCCTCATGGAATGCAGTGAATCGTGGGTGCCTGGCCTTGGAAACTGGATCTTGTCCCAGCTCCTTTTTCCTTGGATCTTTGCCTCCTTTCTTCTTTCTGTTTCCAAGCTACCATGAGGTGAGCAATGTTGATTTACCCTGCTCTTCTGCTGTAACCTTTTCCTTACATCAGAAGTGCTCCAGTGGGTCAAGCTGCGCGTGAACTGCCACATCTGAAACCACAAATCTAATTAGCACTTTCCTGAAGTTGTTTATTTCAGTTATTTTGTCACACAAATGAAAAGCTGACTAAGCCAATATAATGTGGAAAGGTATCAAAAAATAATTTCATTGCATGGTGGAATTTTGTAAAACACTACATCACACCATTACACACACACAAGCACACACACACACACACACACACACACACAATTAGACTATCTCCAAAACTATAAGGCCAGCATGGCGAGATTTGTGATTGTTCAATGTTATTTTGCCCAAGCTCGTTTCGAACTCACAGACCTAAGAGAATTTTTATGTACCGTGACACCCAACTTTCAATTTATTCTTTATATTTGTCATCTTTATATCTAACATTTCATTGATAAGCAAACTGAATTACCTGGTTCCAGGTAAAAAGGTCACACATATGAAATTATAACCTTACATTTTACTAACAACAATAGCAGCAACAGCAACAAAACTGTAAGACAGAAGGAAATAAGGGGCAAATTCTCTATCCTTGAAGATGAACTTTAAGAGCAAGCACCATCTACTTGATGTCATTAATTTTAACTGTATAATAATGAGCAAAAAGATGCTCATGAGTACATCTCTAGGTTTGCTGATTATTTTTACGTGGTTATCATGTAAGTTACATAGTTAATATTTTACTAATACAGGTGATGTATATTATTATATCAATCAAGGTTCACTTGAGTACCATTTAATATAATATATGAATAGCATATATGTATATATATGTATATATATATATACATATGCTATAGCTATTATATATAGAGACAGATAGACAGACAGACAGATATATATAGCGAGATGAAGACAGAGACAAAGACAGACAGAGAGATAATGATTGAGTAGAAAATGTGGAAGACTCAAAGCCCCCTGCACATTTCTAGCAGAAGCCACAGGCTCTGTATTGAAAGGCTGAACAGTTCAAGCTGGAAACCTGAAGAGCCTGCATTGAAAGACAGAAGGATTAGCTTTGGAAGCCTGGAGACAGAAGCCCAAGGAGCTGCTGGAAACTGGTACTCCTGTGAAGAAACTGAAGCCAGCCTTTCTTCTTCCTTAGCCATTCAGTCTACAAAATTCTTGGCTGGTGCCACTCATGCTGGGGTGGATTTTCTGTCTTCAGTAAATCCCTTCAGTAACACCCAGAACTAAGCTAATACAATCAATCAGCCATTTCTTCCTCAAACTGACAAAACAGCTAATTATCACAATTTTACTATGTATTTTATAGAATAAAAAGATAAAAAGTTGGTTCTATCGAGACTTCAGGCAGATTGCATCCCAAAATAAAAAACAGGTCTCTGCCTCAGCCCACATACACTCTACCTCAGTATATACCAATATGATCTCAGTCCTCAGGTTGTTTCTAAAACAGAAAGTAATTTTTCTACATGTCTCTTTGTTATTGATCAATTTTATGACTGACATCAAAGATATTAAATATACTGAAATATTTCATCATGGATTCACACAACTGTATTTTCTGACATTTTCAAATCAGTGACTCAAGATTAGCGCATTTTGAAAACAGCTTATGGAGAACTTTCATTTAAAATAGTACAAGGTTCCAAGTAGAGAATAAATGTAGACATTTTAAATAACTCTTGAAACTACCACACCTCACTCCTATGATGAATCTTCGCTATCTTAACAAGAACCCATTCATTCTCTGTCCAAGTCATGAAATACATGTATTATCTAATGTATTAATTCCATTCATCAAAAGATGTACAAGTCAAAAGAGTGTGTGAATTCCAATGGAAAGAATAACTGGGGGCCTGGAGAGATGGCTCAGTAGAATAAACGCTTGCCTAGCAAGTGCAATGGGCTTGAGTTCAATCCCCAGTTATGAAAAAAAAAATAATAACTGGGCCTTAACAGATAAGATAGGTGAGAAAAAGAATGATGAGAAAGGCTGAGGGCATCATCACAAGAGAAAGTAAATAAATGAGGTCAGTGAAATAGGAAAATCAGTAATCTCCTTAAGGAGAGGTAATGGAAGAACTAATCCCTGGCTCAGAAAGTTTTTGGGTACCTGGTGACTTAGAGCTGCAAATGTACAGTCCTCCATGACACGTGCAGTGTGAATGTCACTATTTATGTAAAAGAAGAGAAGATAGGTAAAGACTAGAGGTAGACACAGTAAATGGAATACTGCAATAATATTACCAGAGGGCTGGCGAGATGGCTCAGTGGTCTACAGCACCTACTTGGAACAAGCTTAGGAAAGCACAGGGACCACGGTTCGATCCCCCAGCACCACATGCCAGCCAGCCCTGCCCCCTGG
>NDGM011250881.1:0-22197 GCA_002564305.1 Octomys mimax
AGACTTGGGTCAGGTTTTTTTTTTTTTTTTTTTTTTACTTTATGTTACTGCCTATAACCCCAGGAGCTAGGTCTTTGTAGCACTGTGCTTCATCTTGAATTTCTCGGTATTGTATACCTCCCATATGGGATTCTCTGTGCTATGAATTTCATAGCTCCCCTTTTTGGACTCCAGCAACCATGGGCAAACGCATTCATCCTCCATGCTGATGCTGCTTTATACCTAGCAGCACCCTACCCTGGCTGCACGCAAGTGTTAGCCTCTAGGTTCCTGTCGCAGACAAGGGCTCTGGCCGCGTCAGACTGTCCCAGCACCAAACCCCTGCCCCAGATCCGCTCTCAGGAAAAGACCACACACTGCAGCTTCGGGGATTTGTGCTGGCTTCCGGTCTGCTGCAAGAAGCACATCTCGCTCAGATCGTAGCAGCCGCGTGTGTGGCCGGCCTGCGCTTCGCTTCGCTTTGCTGTGTGCATAAGCGCTCCCCATGTGCAACTTCATACTCTTACCACATTTTGGTGGAAAACGGATGATTATCGTTATTTTTATATTTTAGGGGAGAAAATGGCATCGTAGACGATGTGAGTAAATCAGTCACGTTAATGAGATGGCACGGCCCGAATTAAAAATCACTTTCATCTGTTTCCCAAATTAACATTTTTTTTCTCGAATACATGTTAGCAACATCTGTAAAAGGAGAGAGGACACATCTGGAAAATATAGGACACTCTGGGCCAAGCCACAGATGTCTGCAGGAGCTTCATATCCGGTTTCCCTCAGCCTTGGGTTACTTATTTTTCTTTACTTCCGTCAATGTTTCTTTTTCTTTTTCTGAGACAGGTTATTGTTCTGTAGTCCAGGCTGGCCTTGAACTCATGGTGATTCTCTTGCATCAGGCTCCCAAGTGCTGAGATTCCAGGCGTGCTCCACCGCAGCAGGCTTCCATCAGAATTTATTGAGTGCTGACTGGGCCGGGCACTCTGCTAGTTGAGGAAGATGCCTTTGTGGGCCTCCAGGAACTTACTCTTTCACCGGACATGTATGTACCTCAGCGGACAGATCCTCCTTCATTGTGTTGAGTATCACAGCAGAGAGAGGCAGCTTGCTGTGGGAACCTGGATGGAGCTGCCTGCTACCTTCTTCGTTGTGTGGGCCACCTTCCCCCAGATGGGCCTGGGACAGAGAGGCGGTTCCCATGTTAGTGTACAGCAGGGTCCTGGGACACATAGAGTTACTCTGTCCTCCTGGTTTTCCCTCTTGCCCATCTCAGCCACCAGCTGGTCCCCTGCCCTGTATGTGAAGAGACAGCTCTCCTTCCTTCCTTCCTTCCTTCCTTCCTTTGATAAAAGACCTGTCAGGGACACATAAGAGCAGGACCTACAGCAGGACAGCCATCAGTGCTCATCGCCTGGGCCTGAGGACTAGGCCCACCGACTACCCTCAGAGTGGAGCCCCACCAGCCCCTCTGAGGCAGCTGCTCACCCCACCCCCCAGCAATGGAGCTGCACCCTCCATGAGCTTTGTCAGGTCCTCTTCTAACAGCCAGCCCCCAGCCTATACCAGCAACCCTGGGCCAGCAGGCTCAGGCCACATGGAGGCAGTTAGCATCCCCATACTTCTGCCCAGGCCTGCCATTTTCTGCACAAGGACCCCTTCCCCCCTCACAAGCCTCTGTGTCTCAGTCTTGCCCTGTGGGGCTCTGTTCTTGACCTGTGTGTCTGGCCGCTACTGCTTGGCCTTGCCCTCCCAGTCAAGACTTGCCCCACAGCCTGTGTCTGGGCACCACTGAAGGGGAGAAACCCGGTCTGGACCTTGCTTTGCCCCTGTGATCTGCCCAAGCTAGTTTAGGTGCTGGTTCTTTCCCCCTAAATATTGCTTTCATTCAAGAATCTTCAATGGCTCCTCATTCCCATGGACATTATTTTGAACCATCGAACCTGTCTTTTGATCCCAGTTATTTGTTGTTTTCTAGCTCTGTATTTCTGGGCAGTGCAGCCTGGAAACTGGATTCCAGCCAGCGCGGACCCTCCCTGCCCTCAGGATGGCCTCATCTTGCTCCAGGGCACGCTGCTTCTGTGTGAGCATGCGCTTCATTCCTCCTTTCCTCTCTTAAACTCTCCCATCTGTCTGTCTAACTCCTATTCATCTGTCAAGACCCAGCCAGAGCAGGGTAGGGGGTCTGATCTCTCTTTCCACAAACAGAAGCAATGAATCCCATTCTTTAAATTTTTTTTTTAATTATTTTGTATTTTAGGGAAGAGTCTACAGGGTGTTCAGGATCTCACTATTAGACTGGGCTCAGTGATCCACCTGGTTACAGCCTAGAAGCAATGAATTCCATTCTTTAAAAAAAATTTTTATTATTTACTTTGTATTTTAAGGAAGGGCCTACAGGGTGTTCAGGGTCTCACTACTAGATCTGACTCCTAGAGATCCGCCTGGTTACAGCCTCCCAAGAGCTGGGATTCCAGGCACATGTCACCACACCCAGTCTCAACTGATGTCTCAGCATGCCCCGGGCGCAGGGCCCGCGCTGCAGGCTCGGAGATTGAATCCCAGGCCCAAGCACCTGCTTGCAGGCACTTTAATCTGCTGAGCTATTTGGGCCCCTCCCCCTGCTCCACCTCTTCTTAAACCAAAGGTGCTGCCCATACAGCTCCTTGCGCTCTAAGGTGGCTGTCGCCCAAGGTGGCCCACCAACCTGCAAGCATTTGGAGGTCAGGAGCCAGGCTTCTTTTATCTGTTATGTAAAACTCCCAGCACTATGATGGTTTAGCACAAGGTCCCATTATTGCATCGTGAATAAATCAATATCTTGGCTTCACTTGCTGTATATTTGGAAAACCAAACTAATTACACAGTGGTTGGGAGGAGTATTACTAAAAGTGTCCCAAGATGGCAAAGTCTGAGCTGAAATCCTCAGACAAAAGTAAACTTACCAGGAGGAGAAATGGAGTCATTTACAACACAAACAGTAGTGCAGGTCACTCTGGGACTAGGAGAAGCCTGGTGTGTATTAAGAAAAGCACAGTCATTGCTGTAGACTCCGCGTCAGCCCTTGCGGTCAAGGGCCACTTAAGGTTGCAAGTAGCGGAGTGACGTGGTTAGATGCAATGGGTGCACAACTCAGACTTGTCCCCATGCACAGGTTTTCTGGTAGGCAGTTCCAGGAAGGTGCCCTTACTCCTCACGCTTGCTTCCTGGGGGTATAAGCAGCATAAGCAGCTCCGAGCCAGCAGGGGCCGCTTTTCTCCTGGCTCAGCCACTGGAGGGCGCTGTTGCACCACAGATATAACTGCAAAAGCCCCGGATGCCCTTTCCAAGTGGGCTTCTGTCAGGGGTGAGTGCTTCGTCCCCAGGGCTGCTTGGAAGTTCTCCAGTGCAGACATCTCTGTGTCCCGGTCTAGAAGTGGCCTGGTGACCTGAAAAAATGTGGCCGAGGAAGAGCCGCGTGTGACGCGAGAGGCGCTGAGGCCGGCGCCCTGGTGCAGAGAGGGCCCGGACTGTAACGAGATCCCCGGGCGGGCGCGGACTGGATCGCATTAGCCCAGCCTGCTGCAGGACGGGCTGCGCGCCCCTCTGGGTCAGCGCGACTTCTCTCCTGCTGCTTTCTGGCTCGAATCTGGGGGAGGTTAGGGAAGGTTATTACTGCCTTATGGGTCCACAGACGTCCAGAAAAACAAATGCATTGGGTATCGCCGACCCCATCCCTGGGAGGCGGGAGCCGGGAGGAGGCCCTCCTGCCCCTTTGGGGCTCCAGAGGAGAAGAAGGGAAACTGAGGCCCGGCCAGAAGCACGCGCAGCTCGCCGTGGCCTCCCCGGGCCAGACTTCCCCTGAGCTATGACGAGCACCCTGGGGAAGAGCCAGGACCTGCAGTTACAGCGAGGAACTCGGGGCGCTAGGCCTGTTGGGGAGTTTTTCTCCTTTGGTCTTCATGATAAATGCATGAAGTGGCTGTTCCTTTGGCCATTTGTTATTTGAAGAGATTGAGGATCAAGCTGGCCTTTTAGCCGAAGCCTCTTGAAGTAGAGGGAGGGAGGATGGTGCAACACCTCGCACCTGCCATCTCAGTGTATATCTGAACTTGAAAATTTGGTTTGAATTATCTAAGGAAACAAAGGTTTGGGCAGTGAAGCTTCGAGAATAACTCACTTAAACAAGGGTTGAGAGAGCCTTT
This sequence comes from Octomys mimax, assembly GCA_002564305.1. Lineage (NCBI taxonomy): Eukaryota > Metazoa > Chordata > Mammalia > Rodentia > Octodontidae > Octomys > Octomys mimax. The sequence goes on from NDGM011250881.1 coordinate 4,176, forward strand.
CATAGGAGGGGAGCGACTTTTTTGAGACCATGCTGTTTATAACTTCTCATAGACCCCAAACACTTCTATGTGCATTTAATCAGACCCTTATCATGACTCTTTTATCTCTATTTTTATAGTTGAAGAATCTGAGATGTGAGATTTGATTTGCCTAAGGATGACATAAATAGTCAGTGGTGGGCCTTCGAACTCAACTTTTCCTACTCCAGAAACAGCATGCTTCCCATGACACGGAGGTTAATGCCCAGGTAAGTCTTGGGCAACGGAAAGCTACTGTGAGACAGCCCGGTTAACAATGGAGGTCACTTCCACTTTGTGTACCACACACTTTATTTTCAGAGATTGAGATGTTTCGACCCAGAAACATTAAGTTCTTTGCTCAAGTTCACATAGCTTTGGGGTGAACAATATCATCTTCTTAAATCAGGGCTCCCAGATCTATCTAGTAAGGACACAGAAATCCCAGTATTATAACTTCTAGAATTGTGTGAAACACTTATCCTAAAAAAGTTCACTGTTATCTGAAATTATCTGATAATACTATTCCACATCCAAAGAAAGAAAGCTAAGCCCACTGTGGTTGTGGACATACTTACATTTTAGAAATACAAATATTTGTAAAAGGGCACTGTAGACATCTTTAAAAAATGAAAGACTTCCTATTGTTTTATGTTGGCTCTGCCAGTAACCTTCCAGAGCTGTGTTTGTCTCTTTGCATCACCAAATAGAATCATTTTTAAGTAAATCCTAGAAAAAAACAATTGTGAAGCAGTTTGAAAATACAAAGAGCTTCAGGACAATTATGAAAGAAACCAGCCCAGTTAATCATACCAGCCACTCCAGGGAAACCACATCATGGCGAGAAATCCCTAAGGAGGTTGAGTAGAATATCCTTCCTATGCACACCTTTAATCAAGATTCAAAGGAAGACAGCCAGCTCCCTTTGGAAACTATTATGCAATGAAATCAACCCTGCTTTGTACTCCCATACTAATTATTGGATTTATTCTTCTTATTCAATTTATTTGTAGGTAGGTATGGGACTTTTTATTAATTTTTTGTTGTTTGGCTAGTACAAAAAAAACAACAAATAATGATAATTTGATCTGACTAGCTGCAATGAAGGGTTTAAATATTAAGGCAAATTTCTTCATATTTCTTAAATGTATTGTAATTAAATATAAAAGGAGTTCTAAAATCTGTTATATGTATCCATGAAGTAAAAATAGTGCTCTGGATAAATGTGATTGCTCCAAGTCATTCTGGGAAGAAAAAATGGTTGGTTCTAAAATCAGATGTCAACTGATGGGACAGTAATGTATGCAAGTTAATGAGATTTTACTCTGTGCCTGTTGAGATGGTTACTATTGAAAAGGGAAAAGATAACCAGTGTTGGGCAAGAGAAGGAAACCTTTGTGTGTTGTTAGGAATGTCAGTTGGTACCGTTACCATGGAAAAGAACATGGAAGTTCCTAAAAGATGAAAAATAGATTTACCATATGATCCACCAATACCTCATCTGAGTTCATATCTAAAGGTAATGGGATAATGTTCAGAAGTATCAGCCACTTCATGTCATTGCATTATTAGACCCAAAGTCAAAGTAGGGAGCAACTGAAATGTTCATCAAAGCACGAACAGGTAAAAAAAATGTAAGATATACCATCTATATGTATGTATTTTAATGTCTATGAATGTATATGATATATACAGAATATTATTCAGCCTTTGAAAAGAAGGGATTCTTTGTCATTTGCAACATCCTGAATGAACCTGGTAAGTGAAATGTCAAACGTAGAAAGTCAATATGACATGAACCTATTTGCACCTGGAATCGAAATGAAGGTTGAACTCACAGAAGTATGGAATGGGATGGTTGCCAGGGCTGGGACTGGAAGAGAGGGGAGATACTGGTGAATGAACAGTTATGCAGGTTAAATGAATTCTGGAGATTGAATGAACAACATGGACTATAGTTAATGGTAATGTACTGTACATTCAAGGGAGTTGATCATAATGTTTCCTATCAGACACATATCTGTAAGTGGTTATCTGTGAGGTGCTAGATAAGTTAGCTTATAGAAGTCATTTCACAGTATATGCATGTATTAAAATATGATGGTGTAAACCTTGAGTGTGTGTGACCTCTGTCAGGTACACTTGGGTAAAGCTAGAGAATACAATGGATTTCTGTGTTTCCCTCTTCATTTTGCATAAACATTGGCAATTTGAGTGCTCTGTTTTTGTGTTCTGTTCCTGCCTTTTACCAACATCTGCATTCGCTCACCATTCCTATTTCCCTTTTGTCACTTACTGCAGTACTCAGCAGACACTTATGGAGCATGAACCTGAAGGAAGTGCTTTGGTAGAGTCTGGGAAACAGAGGTGAAAGCCACAGCCCTGTCCTCAACTGCCCTCCACTGAAGGTGAAGATGGACTCGTGAACAATGAATTTGAACGCAGGAAAAATAAGAACAAAGAGGAAAAGAACATTGCCTATGCCTGGGAGAGGCGGGAAGAGGGTACATCAGCCCAAGCTGAAGATCCGTATTTACAGGACAGTTTCTGCGGTGTATATGGCAAGAGGTGCATGGTGGAGCTGGTGGAAAAGGCAAGTGAATAGGAATTGGGGTACAACTCTAGGTGGCTTTTGTCTGGAGAGTGAAAGCATTTGGATTGAATGAGAAATCATTAGAAATCTTTACTGGGACAATGATGTGACTAGATAGGTTTTAGAGAGTGATCTATGAGAATAAATCAGGGTGGAGAGAGACCAGAAGCTCAGAGAGCAGAGTAGATGTCAGTCCATCCATAGTGGTAATTTGGAGCTGATAAACATCTTGGCCTCCGGGTAGAGGCAGGAAGAGGGCAGATTGGCTTTATTTATAGTATATTTTTATTCTTTGGAGCTTCTCATCTTCAAGTCCTGAAAAACTTAAGAGTTCCATGGGATGATGTAAGCGAACCTAAATTAGAAGTATCATTAGCATTGGGACAGTTCCATGGAAAGCTGGTACAGAAAGCAAGTAGGAGAATATGTCTAGAAATGTTAGTCCATGACCATCCTCTCAATTATTTTTGATAATGGTTCAAAAGTAGAACTGTTGATGAAAAATGAGATGTTGGAGAGTTGAAAGGCATAGTTAGTATACTGAGTGACAAAACCAAAACCCCAAATCTAAACTAGTTAGACAAAATCTAATAGGGGTAAGTGTAAAGTTCTGCAGTTGGAACAGAACCATGTATAATTAGAGAAATCAAAGTTTGTAAATACATAGGTGTGATGTCTGTCTTCTCTAAAATAATGGTTTCTTGGGCTGTTTTAATAGATACAGGATGTTAAGATCATTGCTGCTATGAAGATATAGACTTCTGAATCTCAATAGAATAACAGAGAATTGAAATCTATTTTTTGCTTACTTAACGTTACAAGTCAGATATTCCTGGTCTTGTCTGTTGTTTTCCTTCATGAATGCAGGGTTCTGGGTTTCTTCCATCTGGTGGCTCAGTGACACTGTTAGTTTTTTGTTTTGTTTTGTTTTTGCTGGCTCAGCCTGCCCTGAGCGCGGGGCTGGTGAGGTGTGTGGTGCTGGAGATTGAACAGAACCACGGTTCCGTGCACCTGCCTAAGCTTTCCTCAGCAGATGCTTTAGACTGATGAACTATCTTGCCAGCCCTGACACTGTTAGCTTTGGCTTCAAGATCATTTGCATGTCACTTAAAGAAAGAATAGAGGATCTTGGCTTCATAAAAACATGGCCCAGAAGTATGGTCCAGAATTTCCCCTCATATTGCATTAGTAAGGGAGACTAGGAAATACAATCTTTGGGTGGGCAGCCACTTTCCAGGGACAAATGTGGCCTGTGGAAGTAGGAAGACACAAATCGATGACTTTTTGTTTTTTTCCATCTCTGTCCCTTATGGCATTCAGAATAGGATGATATTCCTAGCTCTGTTCAGTGCATAGATTAATATAAAACAAAAGCATCCCATTAGAAGGAATATGGGCAACATACAATGTATTTGGAAGCAATTGAGTAGAAGGTACAATGGGAAAAAAAATCTGTGAGTGGTTAGAAAAGGGAAGAGCCAGGAGGAACACAGGGTTCTTTTAGCTGGTAAAAACATCTCAAGTATCCTCCTCGGGGCTCTGTTATTTATACTTCACCTTACCCAGTTTCTTTTTTGTACACTGGAGATGTTACATGCTTTTGGGCTTATAATCCTTCCACTATGGTAGGTTCTGGGTTTATTTCTTCAGGCCTAGTCTTCCTGTTAGCTATTACATATCACTCCTTACATACAGTTCCAATCGTTCATCCAAAATGATGTTTTCATGTTACACCAGACAAAGCAAATGTAGCCTCAGCTTACACCAGCATCCCCAGCTTGGGTACCAACAATCAGCAACAGCCACAGTCACACAGCTGTTCAAGCTAGAAGCCAAGGAACCACCTTGCCCTGCCACCTCTCTGGAATGCTATCCTCATCAGTTACCTATGTCTATCAGTTTGATCCATAAATGTTTCTTAAATTCATCCATAGCACTCCAGATCGAATTCAGGCTTTTGTCGTATTTTCCCTGGTTTACTGAAATAACTTACTATTTGTTCGGTCATATTTCTTCTATCTTTATTTCTCCATACTGCCACTCAGTTGATCAACAAGAAGGTGAATGTGATTTATTATTCTCTTTTTAAAGCCACTTCAGGGGTTTTAGGTACAATGTAAAAGTCTCTTCATCTGATTCTTACCTGTGTCTCCAGCCCCATTGCCTAACAGTCCTAGCTCACATGATTCTACTTGTAGCACCTTAAATATTGTCATCCTAGTTGTCATTTCTCTACCTTTGCTGGAATTTTTCCCATTGTGTTCTTGGGAAATGAGTTCTTTAGCTAACTATTATTTGTCCTTAAAAATCCATTCAACACTTCCCTTACCTTCTCAGATCTGAGGTGTGGGCCCCTTTTTATACGTCTGAATATACTGAATATACTCATGTATTCTAAATATGTCTCCAAAGCAAGAACCTTTATCCTAACTCTCTTTCTTCCCTCCCTTCTCTCTTTCTCCCTCTCTCCCTCTCTCCCTCTCTTTATTCATTCATTCATTCATTCCTACATTGAATATCCTTCCTTCGCTATCCTGTACCTACCACAAGTATGCCGTGTGGAAGGAAGAACAGATTTTATCTCTGTGATCTTACAGTGCAAACCCATAAAGCTTTGGGATAGCAATATTTGGCTCTCAGATAATATGGTACATAAAAATGTGTGAGTGAAAGTAGTAGCTTTCCTGTCCTTCGTGATATTCAGATTTAGGCTGCAAAAGCTACTTGATGAAGTTGCACATTAAGGACCTAAGCAGCCTTTAAGGAGATTGGATTTAATTCTGTGACATTCCATGATTTTATGACTCATTCCATACATTTGTAAAACAACCATATTTACATCATTCAAAGTGTGATCATCAGCAATGGTCTTTGAAAATATATGTTTTAAGTGGAGTTTATAACACTATGAGGTAAAGGGTGGTTGAAGATACTTTAAAGAGGAAACAAGTATAAAGCAGTTGGTACAAAACTTAGTCTGCAATAAAATAATATATATTCCAATGAACACGGGAAATGTAGAAATCTTCTTGGGCTGGGCTCTTCTACTACTTTTCATATGTCCATATGTATTCTAATAGCTGGTACAAAAAAAGGGTAAAGAAGCTGTGATTGAGATGCTTTGAAAAATAGTTCTGTTGCCTTCTGTACCTCAGATATTACTGTAATCACTTTTTCAGAGAGAATGTAACCAATGAGAACATGACTGATCCTCTGAGATTCCACAACCACACTTGTCTGAGGGTCCTGGACTATTGTGTCGATTCTTGCACCCACTTAGGATGATTGGACTCACTCATATGGTGATCCAGAATTGCAAATCCCTTGGCCTAGCTTTTATAGGACCAACCTTAGAAAGCAGTATTAATGTATCAAGTGAGGAATTTATTTATTTATTTGGTACGGAGTCTCACTATGCATCTCAGACTCATAGTGATCCTCCAATCTCAGCCTCCCTGGTGCTGGGATTACAGGTGTGTATCACCATGCCCAGTTTCGGTGGCTGGCTCACTGCGCCTGGGGTTCTGGGACCAGCAAGGCATGCAGTACTGGGAATCAAACCCTAGGTCCTTGTGCTTGCCAGGCAGGTGCTTAGACTACTGAGCTATCTCCCCAGCCCCAAGTGAGAATTTTATTTTCATAAGATAGAGATCTCTCCTCCATTTATCTCCAAGGGCAAGCTTGGCCTACAGAAGCTGAAAGTCCAAGAAAAATGTGGCTTTCCATTATATGGCCCTTAAGCTGCCTATAATTTTATTTCCTGAATGTGCAAGAGGCTTGCTTTTGTAGGACTGATAAAGACACAGTATCTCATATTTCTCTGAGTGGTATGAGCATGTTTTTTACATTTTCCTCACATGGAAAACAGTGTTGTAGGCTCTCTGTCTTGTAAACTTTTTGAGGGGAGGCATATTGACTTTTTTTAAAAAAAAAGTTTGATGTAGTTGAAAGAGCACCTCATTTGGAGATACATGAATTTTAAGTCTATGCTGTGAATGTTATGGGGCCTCTGTTCAAAGTGAGATCATTGGATAAAATATTCCCCACTCTTGCTACTATTCTAATGTTGTCTTTTTACTTCTAGATATTACTTGCTTAGCATCTGCTATAGTGTTTGCTCCTTGAATTTGAGCAGCTTAAAAGAAAGAAGTGTCCTCAACCTGGTATTTTAAGTTTAAATCCAGGATCATCACCTGCATTTTTCATAAGGAACATTCCAGAAATAACATTACTACTTATGCCTGATCCCTTTCATAAACACCTTCTCCCCTTTAACTCAAGGACTGCTTGTTAATGAACACTAAATATAAGCACAGGATTCCATTCCTGACAGTTGCTTCCAAATGTCTTCCTTTGACTGGTACCTTCCTACCACAGATCCCTGTGAACTACCACAAATTTAATTTTCCTATGATTTGCTTTCATTCACCTGCTCAAAAGGCGTATGTGTTCTTCATCAGCCATGGGGTAAAATCCACATTCCTACATTTTAAAGATTCATGCCTTGTCCCCAATCTGCCTTTCAAATTTACTCCTGAACATTCTCTATGCATGAGATCTGTTCCAAGGAGACTGAGAGCTCCTTTGTTGTCCTAGGGTGGGGAGATGGGGTGCTTTCCTAACTGCATGCCTTTGTTCCTACTAGTTTCTAGGCTCAGACATCCCCTTTCTTTTTATTCATTTATCTTATTAATGTCTTTGTTTTTTGCATCCAGCCCTAATATATTTGTTCCTATTCCCTCCCAAACCCCTGAAGCTCACCATGACAGGCTCACAAGCACAGAGAGGAATCAGTTAGCTGGAGTATGTAGATAGTATAGCTAGTTAGCCATTGGTATTTAGCCTTGAAGCGTTAGCTGATTACACATTTGGCTCATAGCATAAAAGGCCTAAAACTGTTAAGTTGAGTTTCTTTTCCCATCACCTCGATTAAAACCTCTTTGAGAGCAAGATCAGAGTTTTACCAATATTTGGATCCTTGTTGCTTACAAGTCTGTTCTCCCATATTACCTTGTTCAAACCACCAGTAGGGCATTGATTATATGATTTAGTAGTTATTTATATGTCTGTCCTCTGAGGCAAGCTCAAAGTTTCTTACAATTACAATAAACTGTCTCCGTCTCTTTAGGGGAAGCCCCAGTGGCTGGCATGTGGTAGATATCCAATAGATGTCTGTTGAAAGAATGGATACGGTTAAGTTTGACTTTTTTTTTTTAGAAAGAAGTAACTCCATAAGAAATAGGTTGAACTGCTTTATGGTCAGTTTCAAACATCGAGAGTGATTGCCTCTGAAAATGGGATGCTTCTTTTCTTTGTCGGTGTTTTTAGGAATGGAACTTGAACAGATTAAATAAGACTCAATCTTGAATCCACAAATGGCACCAAGCCTGAAATGATACTGACGTTGAAAGTGATTTTGTTCACTTGAATTTTATTTAGACGATAATGTTTTCCTTCTGGGAAGAGAAGCATTAATGAAAAAATCACCTCCTGACTACAACTCAGAAGTAATAGGAATCTGGCCAGAAATATGATCTTGTGAAAGCTTTCCAAGCTAAGCATCTTATACTCATGGCTACGTCTTTGGACTGACATTCTGATGTTTGCCTTTCTCTGGTTTCCAGAGTTCAGGGTGGAGAAAGGCGCCAGGGTAACGAGCCAAATAGGTCTATTATGGGATGTCATGCTCACTGGGCATGAATGCTGTCTCCTAGGACATTTATAGCATTTATTACTCAGCCAAACTTTATAACACATGGACAGACCTGGGGCAATTTGTAAAGGATCTGAGAAGTCTTTGGTTATGAATGTCTGCATTATAGCATTAGTGAGTCTTGGGATTGGACTGGATTGGAAAGATGATCTTATGAAAGGGATTCTGCTGTACTGAAGAAGAGCTGTTTTTAATAACCCTAACATTCTAACTGATCATGGGTACTGGGGGCAGATTTGTGAAGCTAAATTTATAAATGGTGTGTGTTAGGTTGTAAGCTAGAATTTTGGCAAAATGGAAATGTCACCCTACTTTTCCCTTTGGAGCCACAGAGAAGGCACTTAGTAAGAGTCACCTTTTTGTTGTGAGCCATAGAGAGGAGACTGTGATGGGAGCTAGTGATATAAGCCAACCAAAGATGTCAAAGTCCTGCATATCAATGCTTCTCAAACTAGCTTTCATCAAACCACCTGGAGATCTTGGTTGAGTCCAGGTTTGGATTTCAGAGGTGAGAGTGGGGTCCAAGGTTCTGTGTTTCCAGCAAACACAGGTGATGTGATTGGTATTGCCACATCTGAGAACAGGTATACGGCATATATCCACACTGAGTGGTGTGGTCTGCAGAGAGCAGAGCCCAGAGCGGACCATCCCAAGTGCAGGAAGAGCATGGAGGACTTCCCCAAGGTGTGGATCACAGAGTGGAAAGAGGTCTTAAGTTCATTGGCTTCCAGAGTTTTGGTTTTCTTTCTTTTTAAAGGAAATTCCTTTTTAAAAGTTGAGTTCTATGGAGAACCTCAATATAATCAAGGCTTTGGTGAAGTCTGTTACAGATTGCTTGGGGCCACTCATCCTTCTAATAGTCTCTGCAAATTTTTTTATTTTTTAAAGAATACAAAATAGTAACAAAGAAAAGCATTAGAAACGATACAAAATTTCATTGAATAAAATCATAGACCTTCATCAGTGGTTGTTCTATTGCATGATGTTGTCTTCAGTTGACGTTATGGTCAGTGGTTTAGGTTACCAGACAGAAATGTACAAAATTGGTTAAAAAACAAAACAAAATAACAATAACAAAAAAGTTATTTAAAAAAACCGGAAAAAAATAAGAGTATAAAGTAAACCATTTTAAGCATTAACTGTTCAGCTGAGTCCTGGCTGCCTCTTCTGCAAAAATTTTTAAATACTTTTCTTTAACTTTAGGACTCCCAATAACGCTGTTAGAAAACTATTTGGGCCAGGGAGTGATAAAAATGAAACCTAGGTCTGAATGCACTTGGAGTCTGATCTTCTTTCCAGTGTGCCGAGGCATTGTCATCTATTTATCTTTGCTTATAAGCTAATTTTCATTGATATGGGAAACCTGTGACTATCTAGGCTCTGGTCAATCTCTGTCACATTATCTAGTGCTACAGTCTTTGTTCTGGAGCTCACTATCTGGATTTGAGAAAACCACTTAAGCTTTTCGGGTCTCAGATTTCTGATGTACACAATGTCAACACATAGAGAATTGTATAAATATACATAAATATTGTGTCCAAACTCTCAAGAGAGCTCAATAAATATTCACTAGGTATAGAATATAGGAAAGTGGAGATCGTGTCTTTCTCTACCATTGTAACCTTGTACATGTCTCGCATGATGCCCACCATGAAAAATACTCAAGAAATATTTGTAAAATAAACAAAGAATTATGAAATAAATAGGAAGGAAAGCATCTTAAATATACAGGTATTATAGAAATTTAAGGAATTATTAGGATTATCACCCTAGTCAGATACACTCTTTTCTGTAGGGTCCTGCTGAGTGGTGACCAAAGAGAGCCGGGTGTTCTCTGCCTCTGACATCTGGTTTTGAACAATCTTGGGTGATGTAGCTGCGATGAGGATAGTAAGAATAGGACACAAACCTAATCCTTTAGAGGGATCAGGATTTTTTTGCACATTGGGAAGATACGGGAAATGTTTGTTTATTTATTTATCTAGTCTTTTAGAAATAGGGTTTCACTATGCAGCTCAGGCTGACCTCATGCTCATTTTGTAGACCAGGTTGGCCATGAACTCATAGTAGTCCTCCTGCATCAGCATCCCAAGTGCTGGGATTAGAGACACACACCACTGTGCCAAGCTGGGAAATGCATTTTAGATTGAGGAACAAGGACAACTACATTTTAAGTGAAAAATGAGGAAAGTAGCTGTATACCCTTGTACCCTTGTTTTTTCCCCCCCAGGCAAATTAAGGGGATTTTTGTTAGCTTTTCTCTATGGAACTGGAAGAGCCAGTGGTATAGTTCAGCGGACTAAGCATCTGCTTAGGTAAGCGCAGGGGCCAGGGTTTGATCCATGGAGTCCGGTCATGGTGGCGCGTGCCTGTAATCCCAGCACTTGGGAGACAGAAATCAGGAGGATCACTACGAGTCTGGACTGTGCAGTGAGACCCTGCACACACACAACAAAGAAACTGGAAAAGACTATTATGAAAGAAATACAACTCTTAGATTTTTGCTGTTTCAGTTCTTTTGCTAACAGGTTAATACATTTGTGTAAGTAGAAGTCAAACTGTCATCTAGGCCACTTCTAGTCCAGGGCTAAGGACAGGAAACAGTTGTGCATCCTGCAATGAATGCACAAGGGACGAAGCAGACTCTTCTTGCTGTCTTGTTCATCTTAGTGAAGTGAAAGTTGGTTGGGACAGAATACATCTACATACATCTGTGAGCTCCTCCTTTTATGGAAAAGGTCTTTGCTCCAAGCATGTGCATTTTCAGCAGCCACACCAAGCTTCATTTATCTTTGTTTCTTATTTACAAAATCTTGGCTGAGGCGATAGCCTGGTCTTGTTGAAGAAAAGAGATTTCCTGAGACATGATGTAATTTTTGCAAAGGGGAAACACATGTTGAGTCCTGCTGTGCAAAACAATGCTGAGGTGCTGATAGCTGGTGCTGTCAGTCACATGACAGGATACTGGTTATGGCCAGGCAGTGATACCCAGGAGCCTTTGAAACACTGGATGGGGGAGGGGAAGGGCAGCAAAAGTCTACAGTCTTATAAATATAATGGCTCCATTAAGTTTATGAGAGTCTGGGAGAAAAGCTTTTCTGTTTTCAGTTGTTACAATCTACTTTCTCAGAATACTACATAGACACAGAAATAATGTTTTAGCCAATCTACATTTTAAAATGCAGCAAAAGGAGTGATGGTTTTTCAACAGTATCATTCTTAACAAATGGCTCATCATATTATATAGCTATTGGGGATTCGGCTCTACACTGGTACAAAGGCTTGTAGGGGATATTTGTCTGTCTCTGTCTGTCATTATCATCTATCGCTCATTAGCCTCATCTGTCATCTATCCATCAAGAGTCAGTTAGGGGCCAACCAAATAGCTCAGCAGATTAAAGCGCCTGCAAGCAGGCACAGGAGCTGGGGGTGGGGGGTTCAATCCCCAGGCCTGCCATGCTGGCCCTACCCCCAGGGCACTCTGAGATGGCAATTGAGACTGGGCGTGGTGGTGCACGCCTGTAATCCCAGTTCTTGGGAGGCTGTAAAGAGGCGGATCTTGCTTTATCTTGGTCTCAACCATCCAGCAGAAAAGTGTAGAAACGAGGTATGAAAAGTGAAGCTATGTTAATATGCTGAGCTGTGGAAGGCTCAAGTTATCAGATTCGGACACTGCCAGTCCTGTGGATAACCCACTACTGTTGTGGAGTACTGGACTATATTGGAATATTTGCTGAATTCATGCACCTACAATATTTGGATGGCAATGGAATACCCATTTGTGGCAAAACTGAACAAAAAAAGGTGATATAAATGAAGAACAATTTTGTATCTGCATATACAAAATAGGATAGACATATAGCTACTTTCTCTTAATTCAATAAGAAAAAAGATCTGTACTAATAACGTCTGGACAAGATATCATGTCCGCCTCTTGTGCTATGAATGACTACTACAAAGACAACAATATGCAATGTATTAATTGTTTTTTTGTTTTGTTTTTGCAGAACCAGGGATTGAACTCAGGCCTTGTGCTTGCCAGGGAAGCGCTTATTCCACTGAGCCATCTCCCCGGCCCCATAATGTATTAATTGTTGTAACTCTCTTACCAACCTATTTTGAAGCTGTCACATTGCAATTTTTTTCTCAATAAAATTTAAAAAAAAGAAGAAGCGGATCACTAATAGTCTGATCTAGTAATGACACCCTGAATACCCTGTAGACCCTTCCCTAAAATTGAAAAAAAAAATAGGGCTGGGGAGATGGCTTAATAGAATAAGCACTTGTCTGGCAAGCACAGGGTCCTAAGTTAAATCCCAAATACGGAAAATAAATAAATAAATAAATAAATAAATTTAATTAGCTATATATCTCAATATTAGGTGCCCTGATATAGTTAAAAATGTGAAAGTAGCCCAGCTCTGTTCCAAAAGTAATTGTTCTAGCAGGTGACACAAATGTAGCCATAAGAAAGGGGAAGACTGCTGCTCAAAGGTGGAGTCCTCCACAGCCAGCAGCATCTGTAGTATTTGAGAGTTTGTGGAGCTGCAGCTCTTAGGTCCCACTCCCGGCTAGTTATGGGCTCATTCAAGTTAGAGAACTGCAGGGATAAATAGCACTCTGGTGATATAAATGAGGAAGAAATTACTTCTGGAAGGATAACAATGGGAGACTTCCGGAGAGCCTGGGACTGCAATGGGCAGATGCCAGTGCATGCACGCTTAGAATTTCTGAAAAGGTGGACCATAGGGAAGGGAATAATCCCATAGTAAAATACATTATGGGAAGAGTAGGAGATGGATTTGAAAGATTCATTAGCAAATATCCTGCTAGGAGATTGGGATTTTGTTGTGCAGATATAAAAATGAGACCTCTTCATGTTTAAATAATAAGAACAGTGACAGTAAAGTAAGAAAACTTTGGAAATATTTCAACCACTATTCAAACATTTTTTGTCCTCTTTCTTCTGAGACTGTAACTATATCATGTGCATGTTTGTGTGAAATGCTTCTCTTGTTCACCAACACCTTTTTTGTTAGGCATTTGTGTGGATGAGTTTTTATTGCTATGTTGTCAAGTTTACTGACATTTTCTTTTACTGAGTTGTCATCCAGTAAAATTTCCACCTCATGTAGTATAGCTACATTCAGAAGATTCATTTGGTTCTGTACTTTTTATATATTTCTTTTTACATGTTATATATATTTTTTAAGTCAAGGGCTAGAAAATATAACCTATGTGTCAGTCCAGCCAGGGGCTTACTTTTGTGCATCTGGTGAATAGAAAATAATTTTTATGTTATACAGGAATGCAGAAATATGCAAAGGAAGCTGAATGTAGCCTACCCAGTCCAGAATATCTACTCTCAAGCATTTTACAGAATAAATTCGCTATTCCCACTTTAAATCTGTGATTTAAATGATGTAATCATACAGTAGCTCTTTTGAAGTCCTTGTTTTCCAATCCTGTTATCTTTGTCATTTGGCTTTGTTTCTATTGGCTCATATTTTCTTCCTTATTATTACTGTATCATAAATCTAGTACTTTTTATTGAATGCTGTATATTATGAGCATTACATGGTTCAATGCTTGCATTTTGTAGTCTTTGTTTAAAAATATTTAGGTTGGTTATGACAGACTGTTGAATTATTTATACATCACCTTCATTCCTCTGACACTCTATTTTGTTTCTGATTTAGCTGTGCTGTCATGATGTGACTTTTCTGGTGTTTCTCCTCCATACCCTATATATTCAACCAGGTCTCTTTGTTCTGGTTACCAAGCAGTACACTCTCCTGTAGGCTTTTTGTGTTGTGCAGTATCTAGCTCCCTTGAAGTGGGCTAACTTTTGTTCTGTCCTGTGGAGTTTCATCCCACAGATTAGTATTTGGCCAAAGACTTGAAGCTGATCATGTGGATTGATGGATCTCTTTCCAAGCCATACTTTTCCTCACAATCATTGCACTTGGACTCTTTATTTCTGATTCTTCAACTCAGCAAAGCCTTGGGCCTGTCCTGGGACCCCACCTCCTTGCTGTACCCTGGACATTGTCTAAAGATGAAAAAGATGGACCGTCATGAAAGAGAAGAGGCTACTCTGCTTCCCTCAGGGATTGTGGTGCTGTGATGCTTATGGTCCCATCTCTGAAAGTAGTTACTTCATGTATTTGTCTGGCTTTCTGCTTGTTTACAGTAGGAACACAAACTATTCATCCCTGACTTCTTCAAGTGTGGAAGCCAAAGACATAGGCATGTGAAGAAAGGAAGCTTGTTTTCTGGTTCTGACTCTGTGCTGGTTACCTCTGGATTTTGGGTCAGTCATTAACTTCTATAAACACCAATTTCACCAATTATAGAAGAGGGATCATAATGGGATTTTTTGTGAAGATGGATTGAGGCAAGACATGTCAATATGAGCACAGTGGCAAATAGTAAGTGCTAACACATGACGGTTGTATAAACACCTCATTTTTGAGGAGGTCCAAGGAAACAAAGTCACTTGTTCAAGTTTGCACATCGAGTAAGTAGTAAGGCTGATCTCCCTCTCTCACAAACTCAAAAGCCCCTGTCTTATGTCAGCACAGCCATGGCCTCCTCACAAAGGAATTGTTGAACCACAGATCAGAATGAAAGGCCTCAAGCAAGGGACACATTTGTGCAGGATGTGTTACAAGAAAATGAAAGGCTGTTAATCATGATCAGATCTGAATAATGCTTGTTGGGCTACACACCACATAAGGGTGAGACATATGCTAACATTTAGAACAAGTGGGTTTCTTCCTTACTGAGCATTAAGTTACACTGCATTCTTCCACTAATTGGCTGAGCTGGTATGGTTCTAATTGTTCCTGCTTCCCACTCTCGCACTGGCCCCACTACTGAGGTGCTTCGATCAGTTCAACTCCACCCTTTCCCACTGCCTACTATTCCCATAATCCACCAAGAAATACCATTTTAGTGCAGGGGACACCTCATGCTCTAAAGTTAGGCCTTGAGAGCAGCAGCTGAATAAACATGTACTCAGCATGTTGAGAACTTGGGAGTCTAGAACACATATGCCAAAGCGGACATCTGAGATGGGCTTCAGTTGTCCACACTAAAACGATGGAGCTTGGTCTCCCAGAGTCCAGATTTAGAGAGCACACATTTTAATATAAGATTGAATTGGATTTTGCACATTACACTACCACTTACGAGCTGGGTGACATGAACAAATTACTTAACTTCATCCATCTTAGTCTATGAAATGACAAAATTAAGTATTTTGTAACATTAAATGGGATAACATATGCAAAGCACTTTACAACACAGCAAGAGCTAAGCAAAATAAAATGTCCTTCCTCCAAATACTAGCAATAGAGAGTCTGTTCGCAAAGCCTAGCTTCCCTCAGATGTCCATTCCACTCTGCTTTTCCACAGATTCTTTGACAGTTAGGAGCGTGAAGTCTCCCTGCTAAAGTTGGTGTGATAACTAACTTTATTCATAGCCATAAATTCAAAACAGTGTTCATTCTGGAAATCAGAAACCACATGAATTTTTAAACACAGAGGATTAAATGTTGGGAAAGTTTTAAAAAGTAACAAAAGAGTAAGAAGGCAAAAAAGGAACCCTGAAAAAACATGGAAATAGCAGCTGCAGTAAGAGTCACCATCCCTGGGACTGTTTCCTTCCAAGAGGACAAAGAGGCAAAACTGATGCATGAGAACATGATCTGAGAGACATGGCTCCATGGGGCAGGGACTGAGACCTTAGCACAGGGGACTGTGCTCTAGTTGGGGCCGTAGGAGCTCAGCGTATGGTCACTGCCGAGTTGGGACTGAGATACCTGAGGGAGGGAGACTGCTGCTCCCCACCCTACCCCTGTGAAAGGGAATGTGAAAGCCAGCACTCTGGACCAGTTATGATTGAATAACATGGGCAACACCTAGAAAAAAAGTAAGTAAACAGAAAAGGAAAGAACCTTTCTTTCCAACAGTACAGTCTACTAGCAGAGTCCCAGAGACCCACTGGCAAAGGGGAACTGCGCTTCTCTGAGTCTTTACCACAGTGTTAAGAAGTGCTCTAGAAGGGCAAAGTTGAAGCTAAGGATCAGTAGCTCGAAGACCCGCACAGTATGCCATGGCCAGGGGTCTCTGATCTTTTTTTTAAATCTCCCTGGCTCCTGACTCCCAGATTCATTTCATGTTTACAAGTTTGCCTCCATGCTAGAACTGGTTAGTTAGTCCCATTTATGCAGCTCCAGTGTTTGGGATTTTTCTCCTTGATTATGATTTGTGTTAGTTAAAACTCTTTGGTGCCAGTAAGAGAAGGCAAGCTTGACCTAGCTTAGGCAAAAAAGGGAACCACTTTGGATGATGTCGACAAAGCTGAGACAACTGAAACAGAAAAGCAACACTGACAGTCTTCCTCCTCCATCTCTTGTTTGGTTTTCTTACCAAGTTGTGGGTTTTCTGTCACTGTAGGCAAGCTTCCTTACCTGGGTGGTGCATGGCGACCTTAGCTATGGGGTCACACCATCACCTGTGTGGAAACAGAAGACAGGGTCTTCTTTCTTGTAGCATTACATGGACAACTCCAGAGAATTCTGATTGGCTAGTTTTGGCCCTAAACCCTGCCCTTGGACAAGGGGGTAAGATGTTCTGTGCATGGCTGGGCTAAGTCTTATGTGAGTTGGTGGAACCAGAAGAAAGGAATGAATGTAGTTTGAAAACAAAATAAGTAGTTATCTATGGTAGTTTTTGTGTATTTATTTAATGATAAGCTTTTCTTCATTACCTGTGTAAAAAAGATGGAAGAGATTGTACACAGATAGATCCATTGTGGGCAATTCCTTCATTGTGTTGTCATAAGTGATAATACCATGCAGAGTCAAGAGTCAATATACCCTTTGGATAAGGTTTCTTTGATCCTTCACATTAGCAATTGAAGCACTCAAAAATAATATCCTTCCTCCCCTTTTTTAATTAAAGTTTTGAGGCAACTGGGGAAAACCAGAAGGTTCCCCAATCTGTGACAATGGGTGATGTGTGACTGGTCTGATGAAATCTTAGTTCCTACTTAAAAAAGATGGGTTAGAAGAGTAGAGATTGGGAAATATGCATATCCACAGGTTTTTAGGAGAAGAATTAGTAAGATAGCAAATATAGATGAATCCAGGGACAATCTGCTGGTATAATTGGAGATTTCCAAAAAATATGGAGTATGTAGTCCTAACTCCTACTGAGATAATAATATAATTGAGAAGACAAGAACACATGGCTTGTTTTTCAGTTTATTGAGGAATCTGCCAGTGACTGTTCTGAACTATCACATCTCTGCATCCTGTCTTCTGTTCCTTTCTTCCAGGTCTCCTTCCCATCTTTCTTCTCATCTTTTGTTTCGCGGAATGAGTGCAGGCTGGCATGTCACTGAGAGCTCAAACAGGTAAACAACCATTAGGATGTAGGTATTGAGACATGTATTGCCTAGCATTCATTTGTGCTATTGTGAGAGTTTGATAGGCAAGTTTGAACTCCATACAGCAAGTCCTGAGGATCATATCAACTTGAAACAATCATTTTTTCTTCATATAACTTGCCCTCTTGATTGTTCTTTAGGCTTCAAAGCTTAAATTCTAACACTAGTGTTGCCTCTCATTTTTTTTTTTAAACATTTATTTATTTATTTATTTAGAGAGACAGAGAGAGAGACAGAGAGA